>WSTV01000042.1:3990-32084 GCA_019632285.1 Tulasnella sp. 332 | reverse complement strand
TCGCAAAAATCGACCGTCAACATAGGTCTTCGGTGAATGATTCGCGAGCACAAAGAACACACCCGCAAAGAGGCGCTCATATATCATCTTCCTGTTCTTCTTTGAGATAATCATGATTGGGAGGTAAGGTGAAGTTCGGAGTGCTAAATGAAGTGCAAAGGGGCCGTAGTCAGAATCAAAATCCAATGCCGTACATGGTGTAAAGAGACACGCACTGTGACCTGACGCAGGAGTTACAATAGTTCGTCTCTATGTTGGCGTGTTTGGATCAATCGATGTTTTGGCGCTGTGATGGGCGACTTCACTCACTGAGCAGCACAACGACAAGCAGATATTGTGGATTCTACGGGGCAAAAAGCCAACAGTGCGAGACGCGGCGACTGATCCGACCGGCATCTCATTACCTAACCAGGGTGAAATAATTAATCCAGCTCATTGGACCAAGTCGTAATTGTTCTTTCTCGTACCCGACTATCACCTCTGCATCATGTCACTGGCCTCAAAGACGTTCCTCAGAGCGAACACAATCCGTGCCATTAGCACGCAATGTGTCTGTATCCGTCAAAGAGCACTTGCTAGCTCTGCTACATCTCAGGTGCGGGCTTGGAGCTTTGGCCTAGATTGACATTAGATTGCTTCTGACCGCCAGCCATCCACAGCTCCTCAAGACTGGCCTCTATGACTTTCACGTGTCTCACGGTGCAAAGATGGTGCCCTTCGCTGGTTATTCTATGCCTCTAGCATACGGTGACGTCGGCGCAGGTAAGTTTGGGAGGTCATGTGCTGAGAAAAGGCCACTGACCATTCCTCCTCGCAGTATCAAGCCATAATCATGTAAGGACAAAAGTGGGACTCTTCGACGTCGGACATATGGTCCAATCAAAGTAAGTGATCATATTCTGCTAGGTGCGAGAGAGGTCACTCAGTGTCCTGTTGGCGAGATCAGCTTCACCGGACCTTCCGCGACGGAGTTCCTTGAGTGGCTCACACCATCGGCCCTCAGCTCTCTTGACAACTTCTCTTCCACACTCTCTGTCCTTCTCAACGATAAAGGCGGGATCCTCGACGACCTCATCATTTGCAAGCATTCCAACGACGCATTTTACGTCGTGACCAATGCAGGTCGGCGGACGGAGGATCTCGCTTGGTTCGAGCAGAAGATACAAGAATGGAACTCTAATAGTGCTAAGAGCTCAAAGGGTAAGGTTGAGATGAAGGTCATGGAGGACTGGGGCCTTGTCGCACTGCAAGGTACAGGTATCTTTGACAGCTGACATGAAATGTCCAACGCTGAAGATATCTGTAACAGGACCCGAGGCGGCGAGATGCTTGCAACAGCACGTCAAGGATGATCTGACGAAGCTGTTGTTCGGGCAGTCCTTGTATGCCGAGGTCGCCGGCGTCAAATGCCATATCGCCCGAGGTGGATACACCGGAGAAGATGGATTCGAGGTACTTCAATCCGCACAATATTATAGATTCACGCTTTAAAACCTCTTCTTATTCTGATCTCCTTCAGATCTCCATACCTCCTCAAGACACCGTTAAGATCACAGACCTCCTCACTAACCCAGCCTCTGGATCCCATGCTCAACTCACCGGGCTGGGCGCACGAGATAGTCTGCGACTGGAGGCTGGGATGTGCCTCTATGGTCACGACCTGAACGAGGATATCACCCCAGTCGAAGCTGGGCTTAGCTGGGTTGTCGGTATGCCTTTTCGTTATTCCAAACGCATAAGCAGAAGGCCCATCTAACCCGTCCTGGGGCACGTTGTTCTCTCCAGCTAAATCACGCAGGCAGCCCGGAGCGTTCATTGGCTCTGAGACAATCCTTCAGCAGCTGAAGGACGGGCCCACCAAGCGACGAGTAGGATTCGTTGTGGAAGACGCGCCAGCGCGAGGTAGGGGGGGGCAGATCCAGCTTGACCGCTTGAAAAGGGGCAACTGATCTATCTCTTTTGTCCTCAGAGGGAGCGAAAATCTTCGCCGCCAATTCTCAGGAGGAGATAGGTGTAGTCACGTCCGGGATCCCATCGCCGACACTTTCACAGAACATCGCCATGGGCTATGTGCAGTCTGGGCATCACAAAAAGGGCACCGAGGTCCTCATCGACGTGAGAAAGAAGCTACGAAAGGCGACCGTTAAGACCATGCCGTAAGCTAATCTTGCCCTGACCTTTGACTGACATGACAATGGTTCATTAACTTATCCGTTGCCCTCCCTTTTTTCAGGTTCGTGCCAACTAAGTACTGGAAAGGGCCCGAGTAACCGTATATCGGGCTTTGCGATGCTTTCGACAGTTTGATTATTTGTTTAAATCGCCAACGTTCTTCCACTGTTTGTTCAAATCACCTGCATTCATCTGCAACAGAGACTACTCAACACCATCTCCTACCGCCCTCTTCCTCCTGAGAAATCATTCCCCGCATTAATTAAAATGGGTACTTTGCCGACGATTGGTCCCGTCCCTCCTCTACCTGCTGTTTGTGCATGCCGTCCAGATACATAAGGAGCACGTCCTTGTAACGGTATTGGCCCTTATACCTTCCAAACAAAAGAAGATATACTGATCAGATATGTCACTTCGGCGTCAAGATGAGTCGTCTTCACGCACTGTGCCACATCGTCAGGCCAGCTCCGCACAGCCGAAGCCATCCTACCCGGGACACCAGGTTCCCCCGCAAGTTCGGTGACTGGATCGAGGTATGTCCGAATCGTGAACAGGATGGCTCTCGTGCGAGGGAGGCGGCGAAGGGACTGTCTTTCCGTTCGGAAGAACAGGTTCTCTGGTGTCGGTTCGCTGCGTTTCGATGAGGGTATGAAAGGAATGGATGTTCCGTCCGTGCTGTGATCGTGGGATGCGGCAAAGGTCTCTATTTGACGTGAGGTGTTATGTGAGCAATAATCGTCACCATCATAGCCAAATTTGAACCCAGATCGATCGACTGACCCTCGTTTCCAAACGACGATGTAGACCAAGCCAACTCGTGCGGATCGAATTTCCTCGCGGCATGCACTTCGGTATCGGTAGATGGGCAATCATATAGGACTTGGAGGAAATAATTGTTTCGCAGAATGAGCTTTTCAGGTGTGAGCTTTGTGAAGAATCGGTCCATGCTGAGTTCCAACTTCTCTTGGTCTGGAGTAGACGAAACACACAGCCGGGTTCCTTGTTTGCTTCAGCCTGACTAAAGTTGTGGAGATGTGTGTCGAGACGACCTTACATTGTGGCACATCGCCGCTTGTGTGGATTGATGCGAGGGGCATCCCAATCTTATCTTCCAGTCTCCAAGTTCCGGGCAAGAGGATGGAACCTGCTTGGAGATAGTGCTTTCCGTCCGTACCTAACGCGACTATCAGCGGCTCCAGTCACTTCTATTGTTAGTGACTATCTCTTACCTTGGATCATCAGCGCCAAATCATCTTGTACCCTGCGTAAATATTCTTGGTGAGCTCTATAATATCATCACACAATTGTAGACTCACAGCATCCCAGCAACCGTCATGGGGTCTTCCTTCTCCAAATCATATGTGACGTTTAGGGGCTTGATGGTGATCTGCCGGATTTGACCCTCGCCATACCAGCCATAGTCGTTCGGTTTGGTAGCAGCCCGCTTTGCTTCGTACACCTGAGGGTAACGCCGACTGAGGTACTCGGCAAGCTCTTGAACAGCTTCCCGGGCTAGTGTTGTAGATTTGAGATTGACTGGACCTTAAAGGTCAAAGTGAAAGGGGCATGTAACATACCCGGTTCAGTGGCGGACGCAACATGGTCTCCTGCCAGCAGGGTTTGAACACAATGCCGTCCTCGGATAGAGAGACGATGGGTCTTGATCCGGTGGTACTCCTCGAAGCGATTATCTAACTACTGGTTCAGGGCAAGTCAACCAATGGGATGGTTGTCGTTGGCGAAGAATACGCTTACTTGAATCCAATCATGCCATTCTCCTTGACGTAAGCCCATCGTTACACTGCGATGATCAAGTGAAAGCGTTACGTTAGCTGATTGACAACTTCTGAGACATTGTCTCAGGGCGTACTGATAGTTGCCCCATCGAAATGGACGATATGGCAGGGGCAAAGTTGTCTCAAAATTGTACGCCTCGCAAGGCTGGATATGCGGGTACTCGAAGGCCTGATGTTTTGAATCCGTAGCCGAGACTATCACAAGGATCAATATCACTCCTGAATGCACGCGGGGAGTTGACTGTACCCAAGATGGTAGGGCGCTTAGCGAGTATTTGACGGAGTCCATGCTGAGACCTCTCGGACACCCGATATAGAGAGGCGAATAGAATAGCCAAGCATGCGATTGTTACGAATATCCAAAACCCATCATAGGAAGGAATTTCGTCCCAGAAATTTGAGTGACTAGGACTCCACGATGTAGCGCTCATGAGATACAAAGTTGATGTGCCCTGCCTGTCCCCAGGGAAGACGGTGTTCTCTCAGCTGGAAGAATCGCTTGCAGTGGGTGAGATCAGAGCATGTGGACTCACGTTAGTTTCACAACTGTGGCAGGTGTTTGTAAGGCACGGGAGATAACGAGATACGGTTAACTACTGTAAGAGTAGATAGGCGGAGTTTCAAACACCTAAGCCCTTAAAGCGCTCGCTTCGCCTTTCATCCCATCCTGAAACCTCAATTCAAGAAATGACTTCCGACAATATCGTTCCCATCAAGCAAGGCGTTCTTCCCGTCAAGCAAGTGAACATCGACAAGCAGGATGCTTTCCCGACCCATCCACTCGATGCCCTGACCCCCGCTGAGGTATGTGTGGCGTCGCTTGCTCCTCCACCACGCGACTGACTGTTCCCATGATACTCTCTACTCGGTAGATTACTGCACTCTCCTATGCTCTCCGAGCGTATGTCGCCGAGCACCGAAAAGATATCAAGGCCGTCAAGTTCATCAATTGTAATTTGATCGCCCCTCCCAAACGCGATGTTCTGGCCGCCCTTGGCATTCGGACAGTGCCCGGAAAGCCAGCAGAAAAGTCCACAAAGGTCCTTCCCAGGAGGGGCGAGACTGACGTGGGTGTCTTCTCTTCTCTCGCGTCAAAAACGTTCTTGAGTGGTGTGAAAGCTGACGCAGAATTGTCTCACTGGTAGTTCGCAGATCCGGTTACTGGGTATGGAAGTGAACACTCTTGTACCTAAATCACATGTGCTCAGCGTCTGGTTTTTAGGATCAACTATAACGCTTCGTTGAAGCTTGACCCATCAACGAAGGCGTGGACGGTTGAAGTCATTGAGACGCTTGCTGAGGGCGTGCAACCGCAAATTACCGTGGAAGAACTGATTGAATGCGACGAGCTCGTTCGTAGCGACCGTAAGCCCCATGCGCTTCAGAGAGCAATGGGCCATCTTTCTAACGACCTATTTGTCCATCAGCCGTCGTCCTAAAACTCGCCGCTGAAGTTGGTATGACGACTTCGACTTTTGCTGCTGAGGCTAGCTGAAACCAAATCAATGCTCATCCAGGTCTAAAGCCGGAGCAGCTATATGCAGATGGGTGGAGCATTGGATGGGACGCAAGATGGCCCTCGTCCCGGCGGATACAGCAGTGTTTGCTCTATGGGCGTCTGAGCCCCCATGAAAACCTCTACGCACATCCTCTCGTAAGCCCAATCCACGCTCTAGCTGCCCTTGCCCAATTCGCCCTAATAATGCTTTGATAACCTCTAGGACTTCATTCCTGTCGTTGACGTCAACATGAAGAAGGTCATCCATGTTGACTTCCCGCCTCATCGCGTGGTGAAGAAGCAGCTCTCAGCCACCACCGTGCCACCACCTCTCGATCATGATCCTGTAACAGCTTCCGGCAGACCACGGATACCTCCCCCCATGCGTCAGGATAACTACCTCCCCGACCTTCTAGAAACCCAGCCAAATCACGTAAAATCAAATATCGAACCCCTGAAGCCTCTCCATGTCGTGCAACCTGAAGGTGTCAGCTTCCGTATGATCGGGAGCAATGAATTAGAGTGGCAAGCTTGGAAGATGCATATCGGTGCGTAGAAGTACGTGCAGGGGGTGAAGAAAATCCACTCATCAAACAGAAATATACGCAGCTTTTGGGCAGCGTGAAGGCATCGTGCTCTCGACGATCACTTATAACGATAACGGAGACATCCGGCCCGTCATGTATCGGCTCACTTTGGCAGAGATGGTCGTTCCTTATGCTGCCCCTGAGCATCCCCATCCTCGAAAGCATGCATTCGACGTGTAAGTTTGCGTTACGGCATTTCCCCGAGATAGTAGCCCGTCGGGCTGAGACACATTTTCCATAGCGGGGAGTACGGCATGGGAACCCAAGCCAACGAACTATCACTCGGATGTGATTGTGTCGGTGCCATTCACTATCTGGTTAGTCGAAGGAGTGGAAAGGCTATGAGCAAACCTCAGGCTGATACTTCTCGATTGGGTAGCCTGGTGCCTTCATAGCCCACGATGGGTCCCCTGTTGTACTCAAACACGCAATCTGCATCCACGAGGAGGATGCGGGTATTTTGTGGAAGCATACTGACTATAGGGTCGGGGGACGCGCGCACGCCGTCCGGAGTAGGAGACTGGTGATATCGATGGTCTGTACTGTAAGTAGCTGGTTTCTCGTCTTGATTGGTGTGGTGAGAATACTCACTGGATACTTCCGAACAGGTCGCGAATTACGAATATGCATTTGCATATCATCTCTACCTAGGCGAGCTTTCGCCTGCCACATAGACAACTGGTATCAACTCTGACCAAGTCTTCCTCGAAACAGATGGAACCATTGAGCTGGAGATGAAGTTGACTGGGATCCTCAACGCCTACGTTCTAGCCGATGGCGAATCTGCCGCTCCGTACGCAGTTCAAGTCGCTCCCAACATCAGCGCCCAATATCATCAGCACGTCTTCTCCTTCCGTGTGGATCCCATGATCGACGGACTCAATAACACCGTTGTGCAGTCCGATATCGTGACTGCAAAACACGCTACGGGCTCGGACGAGAACTTTGCGGGGAACGCCTTCACCTCCGAGGACCTCCGGATCTCAAACAGCAGCTTGGCCATCCAAGACTACGACGCGACCAAGGACCGCCGCTGGAGGATTGTGAACCCGAATAAGAAACATTACGCGAGCGGGAAGGAGGCCAGTTATGGCATCATGGGCAATGCGCCTTGGGTCGTCTTGCAAGGCGCGCCTGGTTCTAATGTTCGGGAACGAGCGGCATTTGCGGAACATAGTATGTGGGTCGTAAAGGATGTCGAGGGTCCGCTTGGAAGCGAGAGGCAGTGGCCGTCCGGCAAATATGTGCCGCAAACGTAAGTGGCTGATCTTGGGCTCTCTGTTGGGTAGTCCCAAATTGACATGTTGCTACGCGCCATTTGGTTGATATACAGTCGTAAAAGTCCGCTCGACTCGGTAGGCAACTGGGTTAAGGAGGCCAAGGACGAGAACCTTGAGGGCGAGGACGTGGTTCTGTTCATGACGGTCGGGGTGACACACATCCCGCGCCCAGAGGATTGGCCCGTGATGCCTTCTGAACATATGAGGGTATGTTGCTCACGTCCAACTTTCATCTTATAAAACAGACAGATCTAAATAGCATTCCATTCTTGCGGCTCTAGATCGCTTTTAAGCCCCAGAACTTCTTCGACAGGAATCCCAGCCTACACATCTTGCCTGAAAATGATAAGCGCAGTGTCGCGGCGTTTGCCGGAGCGCCTCAGGTGAACGCAGCCAACGGCAACGGGATCAACGGGGCTGAAGGCGTGCATACACACGATAACGCCGCGTGTTGCAATTAAGTGCATTGGGAGCAGGAGAGTCTGCGGTGATGTGCGATCGGATCGATCCAAGAAGGTAACTGTAGCCAACGAAACTGGCTCGTAGGCGTCAAAGAGAATACAGAATAATTCTTTGATTGTCGACTCCACTCTCCGGATCGTTTGTGAACACCGTGCTAGCGGGCCGTTGCACCGGGTTTGGTTTGATCCAACTTGGCCGTCTGCCACAAGGATTGCACGGAAAACGGAATACTTTTGGTCAAAGGGAGGTGTCGGGGAATGCCGGTGCCTTGAGTTTCTTTGAGGCTTGCCGCCCGCCTCCCCTTGCAACTTCTGCCTTCTTTCTCGCTTGTCATTCACAAGAAAACGAGGCGCGCCAGTCTTGAGCGAGACAGTCTAATTTGCCTCAAGCACAGTCATCCCAACCCTTCTTCTTTCACTCCCCCGTACGAACCCGCATTCTCCTTCCTCCCCAATCCTCTCACTCCACTCCCCCTCAAGACCCATCCCCTTTACAATCCCATATTCAGACTTATGCCTGCCGACCTTCGGAGATCGCGAACGCCCGTACGTTTACAACTCGACAGCGGTCCCATCTACACACCCAATCACCACATCATTCGGAGTAGTCCGCGCCGGCATGCAATCGTATCGGGGAAACGCCTGCCCCCCTTCAGAAAGACCTTTTGTGGACCGCGGCTTAGCCCCATCCAAAAGCACGCTGGACTAGTAATGCGAGACGAAGACGACGAGGACAACGAAGAAAACCAAGCTGGACCCAGTCACCTATATACTACTCAGCCTCTGATCGCAGCACCTGAAACCAACCACTGGCTCGATCCGGGTGACCGATTCATCCTTCTCGGTGGTGATGACGAGAACTTCCTCCCCTTCGTGGTCGAAGCGGTGCAGCGTGCGGCATTGGTGCCGTTCGAGGTCAAGGCGACATACCCGGCATCCTCTGCCTCCACTCCTCCCTCTGATGCTAAATCCGGCAATGGGCGGTACCCTCAAGAGGGAGGTTCGGTCAGAAGACATTGCATCCCCTACGTCGAGTCGGCGCGGGTGTTCGTTGACCCGGGCAGGGACTGGTATCGCGTTATCAGACCGTTCGAGACGCTCGCGCAGGCGCGAGAGCTGGGCGTCAAGGAGAGAAGCTGGTGGTTTTTGGACGCACGGGATGAGGAGACGCGGGACTATCCGGGCGAGCTGGCAAAGAAGAGGGCAGCGGAGTTTGCGAATGCGCTTGTGGGGACTCCTGGGGTGACGGTGGCGGAACGATGGCAGTTGGAGTGGATCCTGTGGCCGGGGGAGGCCTCCAGACAGCGTATTCCTGGCGGGTGGAATTCGGAGGTGGATATTCAGCACAGAGGATTCACGTGGCGTGAGGGATCAGATCATTCGACCACCAGTCGTCGACTGGACGAGAAGCCTTGGTTTACGACAGGCCCGGGCCTGCTGCTTCCCAGTTTCTATGACACCTTCCCCTCCCAGTTCGAAGATAATTTCGGTGGTCAATATGTGTGAGACAGTATCTGGGCCTTTTTCTTCTTTTTTTTCTTGTCTTTTTCTTCTCGGTCTCTCCTCTTTCTTTCGAAACTTCGTTTTTTCTTCTTCTTTCTTTCTGTCTCGAACTTTCGCTTTGAACTCTCGATCGCGTTGTGGTAACACCTCCTTGTAATGTTAGCAATGATTCACCTCACATTACTGCAGCAAGAGTATCAATTATAGATTGATCCTATGGATTGACGAGTCAAGCCCAGGACTTGATTACTGTCTTGATGTGCGGATCGGTGGGTCTGGGCGATGTAACAGTGGCGAAGGAGATGAAGGCGTTGGTCAAGCGGCGATAGAAAAGCTTGGTGAGGCAATTTATGCTAAACTCTAGCTGCATATTGGAGCAAGCTTTATCAATACAATACCAAATATTAAAACGGCGAGGACAGCACCTCGAACTCACCAACGAGGTCCTGCCTTCGGGCGTAAACTACCTTGCAAGTTATGTCGATCCACCTGTAGCTTCCGAGGGTTGGCTGCCATCATGGTATATGTTGTTGAATCTGTAACCCTGCTATTAAGTTGATCTTGTGGTCAATCTTGATCCCAATTGGTTCACTCCTCATCGATGGGACTAACTAAATAAATAAAAAACGCCCTACCCCACCGTCTATTATTAGCAGCGGATAACTGGCGAGGCGGCGGACGGGAATGTTGACGATGCGACTTGGGTCAGAACCACAGGAAAAGATGTGGAAAGGAAGATTTTTTTTTTGGTGTAATTGAAACGGCTAAGCCGCATGTTGAAACTTGGAACGAGGCAGGGATCCTTCCCGAGGGCTTCCCAATCACCTCATGACTCTATTGGAGCCTTTAGACCGAGTTCGTGATCATACTTCTCCAGATGTTTTCGCATCACAAGCCTAATATCCACTAAGGCATCTTTGAACCAATGATCATACCGCGGTTCGTCGGTCCGAAACAGAGCTAGTTCTTGGCGCCACTGAGCCGCCCTTAGGCCTGTAAAGACAAGTCGAGGATTTTCGTGACTGGACACAAGATCAGCAAAAACATTCCCAACCAATGTCAATCCTTGGCAGAATTTTGGGTTTTGTGGGCGTGCCTTGACGATCATTCTTCAAAAAGTTTAGCCGACATGCCTGGTGGGGGTTGGGGTACGGATCCGCGTAACTTTGCTGAGAGCAAAATGACGGAAACAGCACAAGGTAATCCTTTTGTGCAGCATGGAGGGGATGCTTCTTGGGCTGTTTGACTTGTCTCGCTGCGTGTTCACGTCTCACGAAGGATCCTCCTTTGTAAGACACATCGCTCATCACCCTTGCCCATATCGACGAGACCTCTTGACGTCAAAATTCGGTCTGCTCGGCGCTGCAACGGCGCATAGCCGCTTTTGAACAAGAGGCCTGCATCAGCCAATAACGACAAGTGTCGTCTGACCAGCCGGAGTTTTTCGAAGTCCGGAAGACTGAAATGATTATGGGTGTGGCGGGACGTTCGTGACCTCAGGAAACGTGCTCCCTCGTTCAACCGAAAGCGACTTTTTTTTTTGATCCCACAGTGAAACGAGTGGGTCGTGCGCCTTGTACGAGTTACTTGCAATCCCCATGGGCATTCCAGTGGGTGAGGATGGAGAAGGTGTGGGACACTGGGGGAAAGGACGTTCCCTTCGACATAGAAATGTGCTAGCCCAGCACACGAAGTTGGCACATCGAAGGCCGCATCGTTCGCAGGGCAATATCCATCCCGCTCAATCTTCGAGACTAAATTAAGCCTAGTCTGCAACATGGGGTCAATCCTAAGCCCATGGCACTTAGAGACTGGGGTCGGCGATTGGAGGTGCCTCCTCTTCATCTTGAGCATAGATCCTCGCAGATTGACTGACTTGCGGTGAGATTGGCTGTTTGATACGCGGGCGACGATTAAGCGGTCTGACAGAACCCCCACCCCTTGGACAGCACGCACTCCCGAGATAACGGTAACATGCGATTTTCAGGCGATCACCCCTTATCAAGGGCCATGAAATGAAGCAAAAAGAGCGTGGGGCCGCGCTTTAAGTTGGCTATATACGCTTTTTTGCGCGTCTCCGGTTAGAATTGCAATCTCGATGAAAGGCAAGAGCATATCGCAAAGCCTCCTCTCACAACAAAGCATCTCCTCCTCCTCGCTATCTCTGATTTCTCATTTTGTGATCTCTGAATCTTTTCGACTTTGCTAAATCTCTTCTAACCGACCGAGGAATACAAGCTCTCGCAGACGACCAAACGCCCAAACATTTCCTTCTTACTGAAGCCCCCGCATCGCATCGCATCGCCGGTGTTAGATCTGGCCCGGACCTCTCCCAAGGCTCAAAGCCGCGCGCCAACTTTTTTTTTTTTGCTTCGCGGTTTGATTTAGGCAACTGAAACTCTGGATCCAATGAAACGCTATCCTACAGTTGTGCTTGGAGGTGAGTTTCCTTGGGTTCGGAAAGCCATAGAGAGCTGAACGACGTTTCGCCTTGTTTCCATTCCCAATCTACCTTTATGCTTTCTTTTCTATCATCTCATACGTCTGCGGTGGGCGACTCCTCTCGTAAAGCCGGCGGCGTCGGGAAAAGCGCTCTGACCGTACGCTTCATGAAGAACAAGTTCGCAGACAGCTATGATCCTACCATTGAAGGTAAGGGGAAAGTGACCACACTGCAAATCTTCGAGGGGCCGGTATTTTGGGTCTGGGCGAAATCTCATGTCCAGGATCTTTGTGGCGTATCTTTCAACTCTTAAATTGAACTCAACTGCTAACCTCGGACCGCTTCCTCGGCCTCCCTTTTCTTTCTGGTTTTTTGAGTAGAGACCTATCGGAAACCGATGAAGGTTGATGGCGAGCTGCTGATGCTGGAAGTCTGGGATACTGCAGGCGCGGAGCAATTCAACGGAATGAGTGAGCATTACATCCAGTAAGTTCCGGCCCGCTCAGGATAAACCTGGGTTACGCCGACTGAACGCAATCTCGTTTGTCAATTCTTCAGGGTGAACCTATCTATCTGAAGGGGCCTTAGCTTAAGAAGCTCAAGAGAAACTTATCCATCTATTTTTTAGGCTTCATCAGGTTTCATATTGGTCTTCAGGTCCATCTTTCTCTTCTCTTCAACGTTTCCAATCAAACTCTGCGGTTATCCCCCTGATCCTGACTTGCCAAACAATCCCTCCTTGTAGTTTGACACAAGAGTCGTCCATACGAGAGATAGAAGCCCTCCGATGGCAGATCCACCGGATAAAAGGGCTCTCACCACCTCCAGGCCAGCCCACGGCCAACTCCCCGGACCTGCCCATCGTCGTCGTCGGTACCAAGTCCGATCTCATCGGCGAGCGAGAGGTTGGTAGGGACGTCTTGCATCAGATCACCCAGATGTGGGGGTGCCCGATCTTCGAGACCAGCGCGAAGAACAATTGGAACGTCGACGAGGTGTTTGAGGATATCGTCAAGCAGATGCGGATGAAGCTCCCAGAGGAGGCGACGAAACCACGGGACAAGAAGAAGAAGGATCCGAAATGCATCATTATCTGAATGGGAGATGGGGGCGGACGATGGAATGAAAAGAAACCGCATGCACCACTAGCTGAAGGAAATATATACCCTCCCATCCCAGATCCACGACTGTAGGCCGGGCCCAACCCCAGCATTGAATCATCTCCACCATGGCTTTTGATTGCTCTCATATACCCACTATGTATCTATGAATCACTGGATGTTTTTCCTTGGGCATGTCTTTTCACTCTTGTACAATGAGTCGTTGTCTTAGAGATGTTGTATCCCGACTGAACTTTTATGTTATACTGAATCATGTCACAAGACTGGGCTTTTAAGTTTAGGATAAGGGAATGCATAATTTGATCAAAATAAAATCCATGAGCACAAGACAGGGATAGTGAGAGGATGGAAAATGGACAGTCAACTTTTTTGTTTTGTTTTCAGAACAGGAGACGAGAGCAAGTGTACATGCGAGGACCAGAGGGCAAGCGAAAAGGATGTACGGAATAGTCACGCGCGCAGCGCATATGCGTTTTGTAGGGATCGAATCCATGAGACTTTCATCAGGCATGGGGGAGCGTCATGCAACTGATCAAGCCCAGGTACGGTCCAGCAGAGTTGACGTCTGGATCCCGTTGCTCGTCATCCCGTTGTTAGGCGTCGACGAAGCTCCATATGGACTTGAATGACCCGACAACGGCGGGTTTGGCGAACGCGACAGCAGTGAGTTCGGGACGACTGATGACGCAGACGGATTGCGCTAAAATCGAGAAAACAACGGTCAGCGATGGCTACTCAAAAACGGAGAACAAACGCATGGGACTTACAGCATGACCTCCACCACCGAATCCAGCAGCGAGATCCGAACCCAAGTTCCTGCTCACTCTCCCAAAGTCCACGCTGGCAGACATCCTATGATGCCCTCCACCACCACCGGATCCTCCAACACCAAGCGTGCTCGTTGTAGTGGTAGCATTGCCGACGGGGAAGTTGGAGAACACCGCCGGAGCCTTAGGCATGGGTACGACTTCCACAGGCGGTGAGGGATGGTCAATCTTCCTCACACTCGGATCGGGAGCACCAAACTTGGCCATCGCACGGTTGATCGCAGCAGCCACGACAGCCTCTGTCGGTTGACCTCCAGCAGCAGCGGTGTTCGCTGGGGATGCCTCAGAGGAACGGGCGATGGATGCAGCGGCAGCGGCGGCACTGTTGGCCTGAGCCTTGGCCGAAATGCGTGCGAGAAGCGATGAGGGCGCATCGTTGGGATCACTATTCGTGCTCATGGACCTGTTTCGATTGTTGTCTGTCCCCGAGTGGTTGTTGCTGTTGTTGCGATCCACATTCTGACCAGACGCAGTGTTGTTGCCTTGGCCGTTCTCTTGTGGCCCATTACCGTTGGCGGTAGCGTTGGTGGGTAGCTCCGTGTGAATAAAGCAGCATCTATCCATCAAATATGCTCAAGTCAACGTGCGTTTCGAAGCAATACGCAGGATTGGCCCAAACCTTTTCCCATAAGGGCACGACCCAGACACCCAGAACGTCCTGCAGATCTCCGTCTTGTACTATAGTGCAAATTAGCAAAGATTAGCATGCTTCTGGGATGGCTTCTCCTAGAAGAATTGGTTACCTTTGGATGCCGATCGACCCTCCTCTGCTCCGCTTCGCCATGTGCAAACTGACACTTGTCGCCATACCGGCATTCGCCCTTTTCCTCGAAGCTCCGACACAGCTCTGTCTTATACAACCCCAGCTTACGATTGTTCGCGCTGGGACCCATCTGAGTCTGTACCATCTCCCATGTCGCGGCGTCCATCCAATCAGGCCTTGTCCCCACGTTCACGTTCATCAACGGCATCGCCCCGTTTCCACCAGCCATGGCGTTCTGTTGGGCATACGGAGACGACATCACGCCTTGTTGATAGCCAGCGGCTGCCATCTGGATCATCAGACTAGCCAACTCCGGGTTCGTCGCTTGAGGCTGGAGGACTTGAAGCTGCTGATGCAATGGCATCTGCTGCTGCTGCTGCTGCTGTTGTTGTTGACCGTACCCGGCGCTGCCGTCGTAGGGGGTTGGGGACATCGGGGGACCGTAGGGAGAGGAATACGCGGCAGGCGACATCATCGGTGCCGGACCGCCGCGTCCACGAGGGGAACGAGCAGCACCACCTCTCATCGCGGCGGCACCTCTCATCGTAGCGGGAGATGTGGGCGGCGCCTGACCTCTTCCACGGCCGTACTGTGCTGTTGGCGCGAAGGCGGGCTGACGGCCGCCGTATGGGGACTGCGCCGCAAGAAGTGGCGACCCAGGGGTACCCTGAGGGGATGACATGTCATACCCAGCTCCGTTTGCAGCGCCGTATGCTCCGTAAGGGTTGGCCGCCGACATGACAGGTGTGGCATATGGATTGAGACCGGCCGGTAGGAACGTTGGGGATGTGATCGTAGGCGACATGATCCCCGCAGGATAACCGTTCGGAGGCGAGCCATACTGGAAGGCCGCCGGGTTGGCGGTACGCTGAGCGCCATTTGGACTGCCAAATGTACTGGCGACGTTCTGACCATTCATAAACCCGGAGAGTTCGTTCGTCTGAGGTGGGGGAGGGCTGTGGAAGCCGAAGCCACCATGAGCAACGCCGCCGGCGGGGTACTGAGAAGTCGGTTGGGGTTGACCAGCACCACTATTGAGTGCAGCTTGCATAAGACGAGGGAAGCTGCCGTTGATGGGCGAGAAGTGAGCGCCGGCGGGATGGCCTTGACCTCCCTGCTGAGATTGCTGGAGAATGTGAGAGGCAGCGCTGGCTGGCACTCCATTGGTCTGTCCATCACCACTCATCCCAAGACCCTGTCCAGAGTAGTCACCGTAGGGATAGTCTCCAAATCCGCCCTCTCCACCTCCTGGTGATGTTACACCAACGTATGGGGACTTGCCGCCCATTTTGCTTCCAGTACCGTTGGACATCTTGCCCTGTCCGGGTGTCGGGATGGTCGGGGACTCAACACCGGATGACGTGCCATTGGATGACTGCCTGGAGTGGGGCTGGTTGGAGGACTTCTCTTGAATCTCAGCGGCTGGCGCGAGACCAGTCCCGGCATCGTCGTTCAGGTTCGGGAAGACCGCTTCTTGACCTTTGCTGGTGACTGCATCAGTCCCACGAATCTGCATCTGCCTGAGCTTCTCAGCGAGATCCCAAGACTGGTCTCCACCGGGGGTGACGTCGCTGCCGAGTAGAAGCGGGGAGGGTGAAAAGGGCGGCTGTGAAGGAGCGAGGACGCCGAGAGATGAGCGCTTCGCGCCAATCGGAGTGGGTGAGGACTTTTGGAAGACGGTTGGCGCATTAGTAGCGGAAGCGCCTGCCGGTGGCGACGATTTGAACACTACTCTGTCTTCCTCATCATGTTGGATCGGCTTGTTGGTCGTGGGTGATGTGGAGGTCATTGCTGAGCAGCGAAAGAAGCATAAGAGGTAGGTTCACGGATCCTCCATCTACCACGTGTTTGCGTCTACTCACTAGATAGACTTCAATCACGAATGAGCCGACGTCAGGATTTTAGTGATTCGGCTGGAGGGAAGGTTGGGGTGAATATATATTGATGATTTCCACAATATATGCTGAGAATGAGGATTTGATGCGTGGGTGGATCCCAGGATGAGTAGGAGCCTTATTTGAGGAATAAAGATGAATTTTTCGTGAAGCCACAGAGAGGTGTGCGGAGGATGAAAGTGGCGGGATGCCGTTGTAGACGACAGCGAATAAGAGCCTTTGAGAACACCTGTGTTCAGCAACCGACTGGAGGCGATGAGCGGTGCTTGGATAGGGTTTTAGGCCGAATGGAAACGACAGCGAAGAGTTGCGATGAAGGGTTGGTGATTGATGAGATGACGGTCAAGAGGAATAAACAAGAGTGTTGGGTCGATGCCTTGTCTTTAGATATCCAATAGAGATTGTTGACAGCTAAAACGATGCGATGGAGGTGGGAAGATCTTTTACTATGAGCACAGATGGGGGGGAGGTGGACTTGGGGTTAGGGTGATGGCACGACGCAGCCAGCAAGCGGCAGACGTAAAATACAAACGAGGGCATACCTTTCGGATTCCAACGTTTCTTCCTGGGTTCTCCGCACTGGGTCCGAAAGCGCTCACAATCCTGACGAACGAGAAAGGAGCGAATACTGCCGGGGGCGGTGGCAATACAAGCTGACTGATTGGTCTCGATCAGAATTTTGCGCGCAATAGAACGCCGGTTATGATAAGAGGTCGTAGTGGAAGATGGATAGTGAGGGGTGTTGGGTCGTAGCGGTTACAGATAAATATCTTCCTTGAGCACGAGGGAGGTGAAGAATGGCCTGTGGAGGGGAGGAGGATGGGGACCGGCAGAGGGTATGTGCTGGACAGGTGCAAGATATTTCAATTCTAGGAGCTGCCTCATGTCAAGCCTTCCACAACTTGAACATCTACCTCCGAGACCGAGTGATTGGGAACCCTCGCCTCGCTCCTCCCGCATCCAAAAAGTTTCAATCTCTACTACTGTATGTGGTAGGCCTAGCTGACCTTTCTCTGACCTCAGTAGTCTGTTCTCTGCCTCTAGTGCTGTCAGTTCTCGAAACAGTGAACTGGACTGAGCGGCAAACCGAGCTCCAACGCCTCCATAAGCGCCAGCTCCGCCGATACTGTTTCGGTTCTTTGCCGGAGGGTTAAAGTGGCGTTTCTCCTCGCCTCGGAAGCCAGGTACAACAGGAGGTAATCACACCAACTAGTCGTGATGTGTTTCGACTACCTGGGTTTGTCGTGTCCCACAACCGAAACCGGTATCTCCCACCCAGTGGGCGCGTCGTCGAACGAAAAAATAAACAAGTTGCTCGACTTGGGTCGGCGACCATGCAAAAACCAGACCACCGTGTCTTTCATGTGTCACAAATTCCGACAGGGCCGCCATCTGGGAAGGAAGAGAAGGATGGGGGCGAACATGCGTGATCGGCTTTAACCTCCATTCGGGAACGCGTGGATTAGACGCTCAGTACGCTTAGCTTCTCAAATCCTCGACTCGCTTGTCGTAAACGGTTATTAAGGAATGGATTTTCCGCATTCGCTGCCTGCAAAGAGGGCTGTACTATCAGCTCCTATACACAGGCGCAAAGACTATGCCACCGGAATGCAAGAGAGATCCTTTACACCGAAGGCCTTCATCTTAGCTGTGCCAAGGTTAGACACGTGGGCCACCTTCCGATGTACATCTCCAGTTGATGTCCACGACACTGGAACGCTGGCGTGGCAACTCGTTCACGAGAAGGTTGGATAGATCCACGATAAATACGTACTCCAAAACCACCAAGTATAATAAGAGACACAGCCCCAACAAATAAGCAGCAATCCGGGATACGATACAGACTATAAAAGGGCTTCTCCCTCCCAGTATCAACACTTTATGACTCCTCGACTGCCGATCCCGATTCTCGATGTGCAACCCGTGAACGTGTCGCTACGTTCTTTGAGGGCCGCCATTCTAGCATTTCGCACAAATGGGGGTGCGAACTGAAGTGATCGCCATTGAATTAGCTGAGCGAATGCTGAGGTTTATTCGGGTGCAACCGATGTGAAGTGACCAACACAGACCATCAACCTTGCGCTGGACGCCAGTCTACCACTTTTCCACATGGAAGCACTACCACCACCCATCCGTATCGATCCGTGTCTCTCTCTCTTACTTCTTCTATCGCCCTTCAGCTCGCTCCATGTGAT
Source organism: Tulasnella sp. 332 (assembly GCA_019632285.1). Classification (NCBI taxonomy): domain Eukaryota; kingdom Fungi; phylum Basidiomycota; class Agaricomycetes; order Cantharellales; family Tulasnellaceae; genus Tulasnella; species Tulasnella sp. 332. The sequence goes on along the minus strand of WSTV01000042.1, from coordinate 13,543 downwards.
ATTCTTAAAGGAGCATGCCGCGCAACTGGATTAACTGTAGGTTGGGACACGGCCACCCACCCCCGACACACTTTCGGTCCAGAAGCTTCAAGATCTCGGGACCGCCGATCCTACCCACTCCAACGACCGTTTTCATGGGAAACTCTTCGAGAGAGTTGACAGGGAAGCGATTGCTCTTCATGGGGAGGACGAGCTTGACTTCCGTGCAGGCGGAACGAATAGTCCGAGCGGCCTGGAGCGTCAACTGTTGCACCGAAAAGCCCTAGAATCGCGCGTCCTTGGACTTCCCCTCTGCGTCTGTGACCGTTTCTACCGGGATCACAAGCCGAATCCCACCAGCGCCTCCTTCACTCGACGTCAATTCCACTTGACTCGGATTGCATGAGATCGTGAGATGAATGCGTCTCCCCGACATTGATAGTGGCTGTAACACTCTTGACGAAACTAGCGGGCGAATGATTAAAATGGAGTACAGAGGTGTCCCGGCTCCTGCCTGGCGAGAAGAGGACTCGCTTGCATCCGCCAAACTGACCTTCTCCAGGAGCTTGACGTACATGTCATTGGCGATGTACATGATCTCCAGGCTGTCGAGGTGCAACATAGCGATATCTGAATCGCGCGGTCGCTCCCAGAGGGATCCTCATTGAGGTCAGTGTCCGTAGGATGCAGCGATTTTAGTTGGGATGATTTGAGTAAGGTGATAAGCTGAGATATTGTCAGTGCTTGCCGGCCTTCCAATCTCCGGATTTGCAACTTTTTGAACTCTCTCAGCCTACTACAGTCCCAGCCCACACCTAGATGTTGTAGATCGAGGGACCGTAAGTTGACACCAACCCCAAGCTTGATTGGGTCTGGCGACTCAACCTCTGAGATACCTAGATCAAGGATCTCCAATTCATTCGATGAAGGGACTCTAGAGTCCAAATGGGCGGGGGGATATGGCTGTCCCATGCAGCCGACACAGATCTCCAATGAACTGTGCGAGGTGCTACCGCTTGCATGGAGGCTCCTTTCGTCTCCCCAAAGTCGATAACTGTCAGCAAGACCATCTTGGACCTCTTCAGAGCCCACGCCACCTCCACTTGCTTCATTTTACTTGAAACCACCGACCACAGCTCGGGAGTTGAGGGAACAGCTCTCCGCCAATGCTGCGAGACCTTGGCGACCCGCCTGAGGCCTCTTATGCGGTACCTCGCCCAGGGCGGTATATATTCAACAGGGGCCATTGCAAAGATTTTGAGTGGCGGCTGACGGATCTTGAGAGAGGTGTTCAGTCGGGAGCGAGCCGCTCGTGACATCCTTTGCAGTGCCGAGTGACGAGTTCGATACCAGGCTGCTGTCCCTTGCAGCGCACTATTGCTTCCAGCGTCGGGCTCTGAAACAATGAAATCCCGCTTCAAGGCGATAGAAGACTAGGTTCAAATGAAGACAAGCATAATCTGGTTCCGTTTGTGCCGAAAGATGAGGCCTGCAGGGTGCTGGGCCTCTCACCACTCCTACGAACAGCATCCCCGGGAAAGCGCTGGAAACCGGGGACCGAGGACCGTGCGCTGCGTTATAAGCATTCACATTCGATGTGGTAGCAGTCATGCCTTCTCTCGAAAATCCAATCGAACCACTGGCCGAGAAGTAGACCGTTGCTTACGGGCCGCAAGAGAACGAACTTGCATTCTCCACATGAAACGGAACCCCACGCATAAAGACCGCAGAAACATGGTGTCACCGTTCAGAATCCGTTAGCGTGGTGTCTATGGCATATCTAGTTCTCCCAACAAAAAAAACCCTCGTATAGAGAGATATCCCGTTGAGCTAAAGGCTATGAGTCTCCATTCGCTCCAGCACTGTTGACGATTGAGCCCCAGTACCCGGTGGTCAAGGAGTTCAAGCTACACATGACGGGGATGGCATCCATCGACGACTGCGTTGCCCGCACGACTATCGCTTTCGGTGTAGTGATGGAGGTCGAGATGATCCGATTAGCACGCTTCGCATGCAAGATTCATCAATCCCGACTCGCAGCGCAACGGTCGTTCTGTACCGAGGACTAACTTGTAGGGAGGAAGGATGGGCAAGTCTACGCAGGCACTGGATGCCGAAAATAAGTCTTCGCTCCAAGAGATCGTCGCAAGGAGCTGAAAGGGTACGAGCCTGCTGGATGCACATCAAGCCCAAGATAACGATTTGGTGACGGTACACCTCGTGCTCACTAATGCCGATTCGCTTTCCAGAAGGGTGATGTCGCGGCATTAACTCCTGGCTCCCAGGGCGTCTCCGAAAGGAGGGCAGCTCTTCTTTCACACCATCAGCAGATTCTGGATACCTTGCGCCGGAGCTGGCTTTCGCCCACGTCAATCCATATTTCCGGCGTTGTTTGGTCTCAGAATGCAGCCGCAGGATCGCTGTGAGTGAAGGTACCAAGGGCTCGGAAGGCGTGACAAGGGCTTTCTTGTAATTGATATAGTAGCAGCAAGCTTATGATTCTCATCACGAACCCAGTAGCAGCCAGATGGCGACCCCCTCAAAAGGAGTTGCCACAAGTCTCAGTTATTTCCTGGTATGTCTAAACACACGAGGTAAGTATGATAGACTTGGTGACCATGAATAAATTGGTCTGAACAAAAGCTAAGTAGGAGAGGGAAGAATGGCTCACATTGATGGGATTACACAGGATTGGTGCGAGGTGCAGCTTCCAATCGATGTCAAGGCGATTTCATCTGCTCCGCAGCCTGCAGTGCCCGCCACAGAACCTGATCAATCTGACTCTGGTTTTAATGAACCATTGTAAGCCATGCCAATAATAGCTCCAGACTTGGGAAGGCACATGACATTGTGGCAGACCCGCGAGAAGAGGTCATACCGCCAAAAACACGCGGGGTGGGCCTTGCGAGCCGCGGCACAATCATCGTGCGGTTTTGCGCAGATGGGATGGCTCCAGTGTTGTCCAGTTGAGATCGACTTGACGGTCGTCACGGCTGAGGTGACCACCGAAGAACCCGGGCCAGCGATCGAACATTCGACTGCGCCGCCGTAGTTGTTGCCGCACTGCCTTGCGCATCCACTGGCGCCATAACTGCCTCTCAGCTCTAGCTCTCGCACGGGGCTGAACAAAACCGCTCATATTTCCCAGTATATGTAACTTGACCTCCAGGCTACTTTGTCAATACCAACCGAAGTGAGTCTTGTCCCCTTTGCCAGTCCAAACATCAATAACCCAATCCCTGTGACGCTCATAACATTCCGTGATCAGACACAGCAACACCCGAACAACCGCCGCCCGCAATGGCGATCGTAGACTTTATCAAGGATAATGCCACTAAATACCTACCTCAGAAGAAACAGCCCGGGATACCTATGCCCATTAGCACGTCGACTGGCGGCATTGGGCATGGCATAGCCTCGTTTGAGGACGAGGTCCGTGTCGTCATACAGCAATAAACCCAGCCAACCTAGAATCTTTGTACTGAGGGGCGAGCGGCTTGCACCTATAGATGCCTCTCTCCAAACCCGCCATCGTCTTTTACGCCATGCAAATCTTTTTCTGTTTCCTTGCTATGTGTTGCTTCGCGTCCGTCGCCTCATTCCAAGCATCCAACAAGATTGGCGTTTGTGAGTAGTATTCGCCGCTACCCAAGAAACGGTGCGTAAAGAATCTGACCCCGTCATTAGCTGGCCTATCTGGCTTTGCCCTTTTCGTGTCGGTGACGGGCATCCTCCTATCTGCCACCATGCTGCTCGTCCCTGTCATATATGACAAGTACGACAAACTCTCTGGGCTCTCCCGAGCGATTAGGGAAGATCGCGTGCATTTCATCATGTCGACTTTTGGTATAATTTGGCTCCTCTTCATCAGGTATGAACAGACAACGTAGCGTGTTTTGCAAGGCTCTGATTGCCCATATAATTCAAAGCTTCATAACCACTATTTCAGCGTGGACAGAGCCTGGATGCAAGGATCCCTCAAAGGACCCACACGCCAGTAATGGAAAGACATACCAAGCAGAGTTGCCGGGATGGTGTCAGACGAAGAAGGCTGGTTCCGTGTTTTTCTGGTTTGCATTCCGTATGTGCCGTCGATCTTTTGGAAGGAGAGTCAACCACTAAACCACTAATGATGCATGGATAATCCCTCGATAGTCAGCTGGGGTGCAACTTTTGCCATCATCCTGAAAGAATGGCGACAGGGCAAGACGCGAGGTCGTCCGCGAGACCCGCCATTTGCAAACCCAGTCGAACACTCACATGAAGTTTCGGACACGTCATCTTACTACCCTACACGGTCGGGCCCAGGAGGAGCCCATCGCGCCTTGACAGATGTGGACGAGGATGAGGAACCCCAATCACCGTTCAATGACCCGCCGCGGACACGATATGCCGCCGGAATTACGCCGTCCTTGCCGCCCGTCGATACTGGCCCGCGGCACAGCGTCGACGCTTACGGGGCCTTCGCCGATCCGGCACCGACAGGTTACAACGACCCACCAGTGCCGGATGGTGTTAGTCGGACAATGCAGTATGCGGACCCGTACGCAGCTGTTAGGGCGAATATCGGTCCTAGAACGGGGCAGCCGCCTGACTATGACTACTGAAAGTAATGGGGAGGAGTCCAAATGGAGATGCCAACTTGCAATTTCTGTTCTGTTTATGTATCTTTCTTATGGACAAACCACTTAGACTCTAGTGGAAAATGCAGGGGAAGGTGTACTTCTATAGATTTAACCGTTTTAACTCGTTATATAAGCTGCGCGTTCACGATCCGTCCCTGTTGCCGGCGTTTTCTTCGTCCCCCCGCCCCTTTTGTCAGCGCAGTGTCATGATGATGACCACCACAACAACACTCCACTAATCAACTTTACTCATTCTTTTCTCGCTATCATTTTTGGTCACCTACTACCCCCTCTCAGCTAATGGCTAGCTCACTGCAGGAGAGTGATTGGACAAACATTGGCAACGCCGATTCAACAACTGCTTCCTCAGATCAAACCGTACCAGGTGAACAGATCCACCGGAATGAACGAGCCAAATCCGGTGCAGAATCCCCTGTATCTGTTCGAGAGCCGAATGAAAGAGATAGCTTGCTACCTGGGGCCCATCGGGAGCCAGGAGAGCCAGGACCTCCTGCGCCAACGTCATCCTTTTGGAAGGCGAGTCGACACTGGTGAGCACGAAATCGACTGTCACAGAATCCGATTCCTCGACTACTAATGCAAGTTGATACAGGCTCATACCGTTCTGGCTGATAGCCTCGTTCTCTGTGAGTTTACCAATGCGATTTCGGCACCCGGCGCCCGTTGCAGGTTATCTTATCCTCCTGCCCTCCACCTCATGGGGGCTTTTCTTCTTTGCTTCCACAGCGCGGTATGACCCTTGCACCGCGAGTCGAAATATACACAAATCTTGCGTGCGAGGCATACTACCCCGATCATGCGCATCACACCCACCACAACACCACAGGCACCGGTAACTTCACTCTGGCTGAATCCGGTGTTTTTACCACCCCTATTTCGTATCATACATTTCAAGAGATCGCTCCTACAACCTCTTTCGTCTATCGTACAGATGCGCACGCCGACGAACGACAGCCTGATCATCCAATACTACCGGTCGCTGATGGAGAGGATCCAGCGATGCCAAAGGAGCGATGCTACAGCGACCCCGTCGTTCAAGCGCACTCGGCGCAACTTCAAATGGCTGTCATTCTCATCATGGGTATCCTAAGCGCGTTGACGACAGGGTGGTGGGGTTCGGTCGGTGACCGGATCGGTAGGAGGAGGATTATGGCCTTGAGCTTGATGGGTTACCTCTTTACGTCAGTGAGAAAGACTGTATGGACCCGAGTCCAGACTGATGAATTACCTGAACAGAGATGTCATGTTCCTCGTCTGTGCGATGTACGCCAAAGCTCTCGTTCCATGGGGAGGCCACAAGCTTCTTTTGCTTGGCCCTATCGTCGAAGGTCTCCTTGGCGGTTGGTGAGTTTAATACGCTCCGCAACAGGTATCTGTAGATACCGCAGCTGAAGAGTAGAAATTAGGTCTACAACAACGGCCGCGGTGAGCGCCTACGTCGCTGATATCACTCCTCATGGTTCTCGGTCCCATTCTTTCAGCACCTTCCAAGGCTTGCTCTTCGTGGGAGTTGCATTGGGCCCAGCCTTTGGCAGTGTCATTCTTCGATACACCCATCAGATTCTACTCATATTCCTCATCAGCGTCTTGATCTCATTGGTCAACTGTCTCTACGTGACATTCATCGTGCCGGAAAGCCTGACACCGGAAGCGATGGCGGCTTATCGTGCCGCAAATACCGCCAAGGACAGTCTCTCCGATGAGACAAACGGTATGGAGGAGCTCGGAGTAGTTGCAAGGGTACGCACTTGGCTGAGAGCGTTGTTTGCGCCTTTGCTATTGTTTGCACCGCATAACAAGGACTGGCGTTTGACATACGTTGCCATCGCATTCGCTTCGGTTATGCTGAGCGCTGTGAGTGATTATTCCTCTATGCTGGCTCACCATATACCCATTTCTTCCTATCGAATGTAGGGTGCATATCCGATGAAGCTTCTGTATGCTGAACACGTCTTTGGATGGTCAGCTGTTGAGGTATGTCCACGGCCTTGTACGGCTTGGACTAAGCACGGTTTAAGGAATGTGCATTGCGTGTAGCTCGGCAACTATTTGACCTTCGTTGGCACCCTTCGGGCCGTCTACCTCCTGGTGACCCTACCACGTAAGCCCTTCAGCAGATCGACTTGACTGCTCGTTACTCATTCAAGATGCCGCCACCACCTCCCAGTCCTTATCAAATGGCTCAAGCCTAAACACGACGATCCTTCTCCTACCACTACCACAGCAACAAGTGAAACCACGCCACTCCTTCCCACTGATCCATCCACAGCTGTATCAGCATCAGGCAGCTCTACGCCATCACCAGCTCGCGCAAAAGCGATGATCGCTAAAGATATGGAGTTTGACGTCCGTATCGCCCGGGTCTCAGTGCTCGTGGACGCCGCCGGCAATCTTATTTTTGCGACCACCTCATCGCCAGTGATGTTCAGTGTAGCGAGTGCGCTGGTTTCGCTCGGCGGTGGTGCGCCCCCTGCGATTCAAAGCTTGTCCCTATGCCTCCTGCCGAATCCTAGAGAGGATGCAGGAAAGATGTTTGGAGCCCTATCGATGATACAAGCCGTCGCTGCTACCATCGCATCCGTAGGTCTTCCCGTATCTTCACTTAGTAGCATTTTCTTCCTGTGCTGATTTAGCCTTTTGCTTCACAGCCTTTGCTCTTCGGTCTGTTCTACAGTCTCACAGTGGAAGGCTTCCCTGCTGCGATATTCGTACTAGCGGTGTCGCTTTTACTCACCGCCCTGGTTTCGTTACTCTTGGTGCGGCCGAAGAAACAACACCCCAAGAAGAGCGCGAGAGGGAGATCTACAAGGCGAAAAAGGTTGAGTAGCAGCACTTCGGCGACGAGGGAGGCTAGTCCAAATGAGGGGACAGCTTCAGTGTGAATTAAAACTTGCTTTTGGACGCGCTATGATGGTCTTTCTATTTTCTATTTTGGGAAATATTGTCAATATTATATATCTCAGGCTATTAGCAAGGCATTTGCGTTGCTTTTTTAGCAGCGCCATATCGGGAAACAGAGTACAGGTGGTCTTGTAAGAGTCTGTGGCCATGTGGCCATCAGCCAGCTTGACGTGTTCATAGCCACAACCACCAAGAGCTTCTAGTGGTGGCGTGCCACCCGATCAAGCTTAGTGCCTGCACCAACTTGAGGATCCCTCAGCCACGCAACATATGCAGCAGTGGGACTGCAGCACCCAGACACAAACTGCAATCTATCGATATGTCCTTGACCCTTCGAATGAGCCAATCTAACAAATGTCTCCCAAATTCCTTCTCGTAGTCAAGTCACCAGTTGGGAGCGTGTGAAGCATTTCAAAACATCCTTTGTTGCACAGTTTTGGTTGATCTTCGGAAGCAACTAGCACTCACAAGGTTTATCTATAGACTGAATGTAACCAAGTATCGCTCTCAGCTCTTCCCCCGGCGAAATGTTTCGCTGACTGACCAAAAATAACTTTCGCCTGCTTCGCTCTCCAATAGCGTCGAGTCGCGCTGGTACCATGCGAACTTCTTCCTTCTCCTTCTCTGGAACCTTTGGACCTAGTGCCGCCGACAATCAATTAGCAAAGTCCAAAATATGGGAGACTTCGCCTCTCCACTGAAGCTCGTACATGGACAGCTCCATCAATACTAAGCGTCGATAGGCTGAATCGGCGTACCATGGTCAAACAGGAAGTTCTGGTCTCCCCCATATGACGTATACCCTCTTTATACATAGAGGAGGCGCAAACTGGTTAATGTAAAAGCCGCATATCCCGATGAGCCACCGTCGGCATCTACAAAAGATCATCCGAAGTGTGCACTTCCGATATTGGCTAGATGTTCTTAACAAGCGAGCTGTACCCGACTACATGGCATGGGCTACATATACAGACAAGCAACAGCTCTCATCCCTTTTGAAACCCCATCCGCAGACATGGCTAAAGCCGTCCTTTTCGCTGCTCTCCTACTCTCCGTCGGCGTTAGCGCCCAAAACGTCGAATACAGCCAATGCGGGGGGATGTTAGTATGAATAGGTGTTTCAATGCAGTTCGTGACTGATGTATTTCTTCAGTGGTTACACAGGCGCAACGACGTGCGTCAGTCCCTATGTCTGCACTGTGATCAACCCGTACTACTCGCAATGTCTTCCCGGATCAAGTGAGCACATCATAGGGCATTTGTATACATTTTGGGGGACTGAGAAGTTTCTGTGGCAGCTTCGACGACAAGCACGACCACCTCGACGACATCGAAGGTTACTACCTCGATAACATCCACAACCACTTCAACGCCACTCAGCACGATCACTACGGCAACCAGTAGCGCACCTTCTTCTACTATAAGTGGAACGACGGCCACCGGACAAGAGATCAGAGCGGATCAAGATCCTGTATACCATTTCTATCTTCAGAATAGCGGTGAGATTCCCCACCTTCTGGTATGACGCAAACCGCCGCAAGTAGCTCAAATCGAATACTACATGTAGGCGGTGCCGCCGTCCTTGGTAACGAGACAGGCGATGGTATCTTCAACATCAATGGAAGCATCTTCGACACCACCACTGGTCTCTACTTCAACATCGCACCTAGCACCGGGTTCTCGTACCTAGGGCTAACGTTTGACGAGACGCCGACGTTCACTGGATGGTCGCTTGAGGGTGACACAATCATCACCGCAACGACCTCCACGTACGGAAGGCAGCTGAACTTCTTGGTGTGCGAGACGAGCAATACGGCCGTCTGGTCGATATACCTTCAGACGGGCAGTGACGTTCCCACTGACCTGACATGCACCGATTACATCTCCTTGCATCTACCGTGTCTTTGCTAGAGATCTGGAGTCGCAGTTGCATATATGAGGCATTTTCGATATTATCGTCGAACCTTTTGCATGTTCGTCGTGAAGCTTCGAGCTCAAACTCGTGCTTAAAGCTCCTACCGTAGGAG
>WSTV01000418.1:4249-26849 GCA_019632285.1 Tulasnella sp. 332 | reverse complement strand
ATGCGAGCCCGCTGGATGATGGAGAAGCACCGAGAGCTTAGTGACGTTCGACGGTCGTGAGCCACAGTGCTTTACTTCTCGTCCCTATGTACCAGTGTTGTGTCTTTGGGATAGACCACTGAATGCATAATGCATTCTTGGGAACCGTATCCGCTCTGTGTGACACCTCCAGTCATGTGAGGAATCACGTGCACATCTTATAGATTATAGACAGGTATCAACTTATTGAGGGCCAGTGATTGACGGCAAAGGGGACATTCAGCCTAGGAAGATGTTAGTGAAGGCTGGCGCTAAAGTGATGTACGTAGATACGGACTTTTTCTCTGCCCCACCCTACGATACATGACCAGCAGAAGACATGACCGCACTCTGTCACGGTGCTTCCAGTCCTTTCCTCGAGGCACAATGGGCACTTCCTCCCTGCTCGTTCGGAGGCTGTCAATGATCCAACGTCAAGGTGAGTGTGTGGATCGTTCTCCGGGTCGGCTTGAATCTCCGAGGTTTCTGCTAGCTTGGCGGCGATCACCAGTGCGGAGACTGGTCGGTCGTCGATGTAGACCTGATCCGACGGCCTGGCGACTTTCGATTGAGTTTGTTGGGTGGGATCCATGATGACGGTAGTGCCTGGACTGGGAGGAGGGGATTGTGTCCAGGCTTTTAAGAAGGAATATAGTCGGTGCAGAAGGCGCAGTGAGAGCAGAATTCCGAGAAGGGAATATGATGGGGCGGGGTTGTTCGGGTTTTCTGGAATAGATGATATCTAGACCGTGTCGTCGATCAGCGTATTGGATTAATGTAGGTACAAGTTTATGAACGTGCCTTTCGTATTCGAAACAAGCGATGGGTAATATCATAGTATCTCCCGAACAGGTAAAACGCCGCCAGGTTCATGTCGACAAGGAGTTCCGTCAGGGCTGGCAATAAAGATAGAGCGTTGGCAAGTCCACCTCGTCCTGCCAACCGCAGGCGGAGACGAGAGACTATATATGGTGGTAGAGTGGAAAACAAGACCAAGGCTGCCCGAAGCTGCGAGCATGGATCAACATCAAACACAGTCGAGCTGATAAAGTATATGGACGTACTCTCACGGATGGCATTCTTCTTGTGTAAGCAGAGTACTGCCACGTATCGACGTATTCTTCGCCAAGTGTTTGTACATCTAAAGGCATTCATCAGAATGATGGTCTTGTGTATTGAGCCAGCGTGCTCACGAAGGACCGATGTAAGGGTGTGATAGGTTATTTGAGTGAGAAGGTCAGCTTCTGCGGCCCATCTCGTTATCCATCGAGTGCCTACCCAAGAGAAGTGTCCTATAAACTCTTGAGCGGTGCCTGGGCAAGTGTCGAAGCGACTAACCGAGCCAAGCCCGAAAAACTGTCTCCACCTGCTCACGCAGAGTTGTTACATGAAGCCAATCCTTCTGTTGAGCTCTGACTAAGCGTCATAAGCGATACCAAGTCAACGCGGTACGCCCAGACGGTGGGTTGTTCAAACGAACCAATCTGTGGTTGAGTAGCTGGAGGGAAGCTCCCAGATGACCGTGGTTGCCCCGATGACTGATCCATCTAACAAGCCAGACCTATGAATCAGATCTAATAGAACAATAGGTTAGTCCTAGCGGATTATCGACCTTGTATGGAGAAGAGAGAAAGTAGAATCGTATTGTGCCGGAGAAAGCGTGAGAGGTTGAACGTCCCCGGCTTCACACGGTGAGGGACGTGATCCTGTGTGCGATCGTTGGCCGCTAAATCCATTTCGTTCGTGCCGCTGGGCACTTTCTATGACCAAGGAAATACAGCTTCACCGCTCGGAAACGGGAACTGATGATAATCAGATCAATTCCAGTACCGGCCGATGGAAGGGTGTAGTAGCTGGCCTGGGCTCTGGTAAGGTCCATGACGTATTCTCGGTGCACTTTCATTGACCAAGTCTTTCAATCGTGTCAGGGCTCTCCAAGGTAGGACGGATTGGATGACATTTGGTCGGCCGATTAATCGATTGGTTCGCTTCAGACTGCCGTTGGTCATGGATTTGATACCATCAAGACGCGGCTTCAATGTTCGCCGCCAGGGACTTATAACGGTGCATTGGATTGTGTATTGAAGACAGTCAGGAATGAGGTCAGGCTAGGCTCAGCCCCTCGTATCTTGCGTGCTATCATCTCACAATACTTTGAGTCTCGCAGTCAGTTTTCGCGTTGTACAAGGTGGGCTTCTTCGTCGTCACCGTTGGGATGGCATTATGTCTGACCGTGCTGCTTATCCTGTCCTGAAGGGAGCTACGCCGCCAGCTGTTGGATGGGCCATTTCAGATTCGATCCTGATGGGCTCGTTATACAACTACCGATTGTGGCTATTAGAACGTGGGGGTCGCTGGACCACCGAACCTACTCCTCACTCATTAGATCGACCGTCGGATAAACCCTTTCGACTATCTCTTTTGGGACATGGTCTGGCTGGTTTTGCTGCAGGGTGGACTAGGTAAGGGTTCATACTCCTAACCACCGAAGCAGTTTGTTCTCCTAAAGCTCCTCCATGGAGCTCAGCTCTTTAGTAGCCCATCCAATTGATCTTTTGAAAGGTCTCTTTCATCTTTTTACGTTTGACGTGGTAGCCAGGACTGACGCGGAATACTGTTGGTAGTGAATCTGCAGCTACAACGACAACGGTTGAAAGCGGATCGGCAGTTCAAAGGTCCTATCGACCTCGCGCGCCAAGTGGCCATGTCGCGGGGCCTTTCCGGATTTTATCGAGGCTTTGGCACCTCGCTCTACTTTAGAGGGTGCTTCTTCTGGATGTTTGGGAGCGTAGAGGCCTGCATGCGAATGCTTGGTAAATTGCAAGGGACACGACTCGAGGTATGTACAGTCACTGGACAGCTCAGAGCTAGGTCTTTCCACTAACCCAGTCGCCGGGTTAGTTGAATAATGCCGTGGCCACCGGAATCTCTGGCGGGCTGGCGGCATTCTCCTTCTGGTTCTTCGCACTGCCCATGGATAACATCAAGAAGTACGTGGAATGAGTCGGAAAGCCATGCACATCGTTCATTCAGGCCACTCATATGAGCCTCCCTTTTTAGCCGAATTCTATCGGAACCGCTTATCACAAATCGAAAGAGCGTGCCAGAAGTCGCGAGGACGATCCTTCGAACGCAAGGCGTGAGAGGTTTCTATGCAGGAATGACTCCTGTGTTGCTCAGAGCATTCCCTGTCAACGCTGTGGCGTATTCGGTGTACGAGGGCATCATGCGGTTGCTTCGTGCAGAAAAGGTGCGGTGGTAGATTCCTTTTGCATCGCCTGTTGTGACCGCATTCGGACTGACCCACGCCGTATCGTAGACGAGACAGTAAGCTGGAGGGAACGGGGCTGAATCTTCTCCGTGCATGATAGAGGGCAGTAGATTCTCCATAGAGCTAGAATGATAACACCGAGGTTCCGACCTCGCTGAGGCAGCAGTGCATCTCGGTGACTGTGGACAGGAGTGGAGGTGTATGTGTGACTCGGAAAGAACCCTGACATAGCCAGCTGGCACATTCGACCCTTCACGGGAGCCCAGCGGTTCCGAGCGGCGGAGTGACTCGCGGATCGCAAAAATAACAAACATATAAAGACCAGAGGAAGATCCCCCCTTTCTCACTCAACATATCACAAGTACATCGCAGTTGCCTGCTCACAGCACCTACACATCCTCTCCAACTAATCTAACTAAAAAGTTTAACCCACTCAACACTCTCCCAACAACACCCCTCATTATAATGCCTGCTCCATTGAAGTGGCGTCTTGGCGAGAGCGTCAGTCCTCGTCACCCTTCACTTCTCGAACCACGCTCGACCTTCAACACGGAGGTCGACCCCAACGCACTTACTCCCCGCCAGGCGGGTCGAGAACATTTTAAGCAGCAGCAGTACCAGTATGAGAGTGCACGTCTTGCCAACCAGGGCAAGGGCCATACTGGAACCCGGGGAAGCAAGAACGGCAACTCCGTTCGGGCGGAGGCCCGGATGGCAGAGGGCCAGTTGAAGAAGGGTCGGCTGCCTAATACGCAGTACAAGCCCTCCAGGGCGCAGGCGCAGCCAGCAGAGGAGGATATACGGGGGTCGATGACCATGGACTATGGCGCTCTAGAACCACAGGAGATGGTAGACACCCGACAGGAGGTCGACATTATTCAGCTCGTGCGTCCACGGAAGATGAAGCGGAAGGGTGAGTCGGGCTCCGGTCGGATCCGCTCCAGCCGCCGAACGGTGCTGACACTGCCTCGACCGGTTACAGGATTCACTCCGGAGCCGGTGCGGCGAGCGGACACTATTGGAGACGTGCCCTTGAGCGACTTTGAGAAGGCGATCATCGAGTCGCTCCGTCCAGAGTTCCTTCCTGAGGCCGGCCAGGCTGAAGAGGATGTCGAGGAGGATGAGTGGGAGGTCGCGGAGGCTTCAGTGTTCTCCTTCGACTTGATGTCTGTGACATCGAGGGACCGAGGAATTGAGGCATGAGCAATACCGGACTCTTGATTCATTATTCCAACTTTTCGTTCGCCTTCGGCTTGTAATATCGGCTCTCACCGTTTTTATTCAATTTGTATGATCTTGCGCCCAACTTCCGCTAGCCGGAACATCTGCACCGCCACCGACAGGAATGAGAGAAAATACTGAACTTGAGCAACAACGTATATGCGTTCGATTTGTAATGCGGCACGATGGGCGTATTGCGGGCTTCGTCGGCGGCGGCGGGTCCGTGTCTAGCCGCCGGGGTGGCTCGGGAGCGGCGGGAAAAGCGGAACCGAGGCACGTGTCTAGTGTCATAGCGACGTTTTGGAGCGGACCTTCCAGAATGGGTGGAAAATAAAATAAAATAAACTGCCGTGGATTGGTGAACCGGTGATAAAGACGGAAGACCGAGATACCGTTTCCTATACACCAAGGCGGTGAGAGCACCACTACAATCACATCTGCTGATCCATTTGGTTACAATCTCTTATCGATGAGAGAACCATGGGTGTGTGAGAGGCGATTTCGAAAACTTTCATAGCAACGCAGGCCCTACAAGTCAGTCGGAGTCACGGAGATAAGAGACGGAAGTCCGCATGACCCGGTACCGAGTCATCACTCGTCACCACTGCGGCAACGGTGCGACCACACGCGTACAGCGGCAGCTGGAACCCTTAGAGAAATACAAACGAAAGCACAGATCATGGAATTATTGGGGTGTAAATGGAGAAAGGGGAAATGCGCCTCTATATCGTCCGTCCCAACGACTCCCCTAGTATGCGTTACTTTGGCATGATGGTCAACTTGAGAGACGGCACCGATAGAGAGAGAGCGAGTAGCTGCTGGAAGATGAGGGAACGAATCCCAATGCGGGAGGGGGAGAACCTGTGCCAGGAGGTACGGTATAGTCAACGCGCCTCCCGAGCAAACAACGTGTGCCAATCCCGCTCTCTCGCTGGAGGCTACTTCAATCGCTCACATTTCCTCCCCCTTCGCTCCCTCCCCCTCTTGACTCCCACTTTCCCCCGTACATAAACTTCACACTTCGCCGTCGTCGTCGACAGTCCGCAGCGAGCTCCCGCAGGACAATAACTAATCATACGATTACTACTACGGACACATAACCACTACGGGCCCAATTGGTCCTGCTCCATTATAGTCGTCGCTCAACCCGCGCTCGACATCATCCTAATTACCCTCTACCCCTCTCACCACTCACCATACTCGCTATGCCGCCGTTCACCCCCACATACTACCCCCCTTCGAACAGCCAGGTGGCCAGCAATGCTTCAAAACCACATCCTGCATACTGGTCAGCGAAACCTGCGGTGGCGACTTCGTCACCATCCTTATCGATTGCAAAGACGTCCAAGGTTATCAAATCGAATGACCCCAATGAATCCCAAGTGGTTTCGGGCGTCCCGAACGCATCAGGTCAGACGGTATCTGAGGTTGCTGCTCTGGTGGTGTTTGATGCAAGAGTCTCATAATTGAATCTCACAGCTGGACCCTATCTTTCTGGACCCTGCTTTCCTACTCACGGTCCATCACCCTGCGACGGCGATGACGGCGATCTCCCCTCCAACTTCGACTGGAGGTGTGCCCCTGGCGCCGATCAATGGTCGATAAGCCAAACGTCAGATGGGAGGGCAGTGTATTCCACCAAGGACGGCGTCGCTCCTAGCGTCGTCGTCGAGTTCCTCAAGTGCGACTGGTGAATCCATCTATCCCTCGATATGGCGTACTCCCACTGCGGGCCCTCTCATCACCGCAGCTTCACGATCTCCTCCGCCGCATTCTAATGACTACACGAAATAAAAGTAAGGCTGCGAGCGCGGGTTAGTTGCCGGCAACCTTGGCTAAGGTCCAAGGTTGTCTTGGACATTCGCTTGAGCTTCCTGATAATAGACTGGATTTGTATTCGTATTGTGAGCATTTATTCTTCCCGCGTTCCTTCTCATACCCCATGCAATTTGTTTTGGCTGTTTGGTCTCCTTTCACTCTTGTAGAATAAAGTCGCCCTTGTAACAAACCGTCAGTTCGCCTTGATGATCCGTCGCCTGCTGGACGCCACTTCGCGACTTGGCCAACGTACCCAGTCGTATGTATGAAGATTAATACTGTGCTTATATATGTCCGGTTGTAAATGTATATCAGTGCATCCCAGTACTTGTGTCCTGGATCGTAGCTCAGTGGCGAACAGTGACCTTCGGGCGTTCGTTATTGCTGTTGTCCATGTGCCCCAGATATCCCAATGGCGTAAGACACCTCAAGAGACCACTGGCTGGCCTTTGTATAATGAGACAGAGTGTGCATATGGGTGGCGCATTGAATAACTTTTCAGGTTGTGATGGTGACCAACCCGGCGAAACACCGCCTCACGGCACTTGCTCTCTATATTTCCTGTTAATCCTTCGCCGAGGCGCCAAAGGCGTATCTTGTCTTCCACGTCTCAGTTACCTGTCGCCTTTCCGCCGGCTTGATCAATGCGTTCATCGTATCACCCACTCTCTGGTTCTCTACTCATATCTCTAGCTTTCAGCGTCATCCCTCGTGCCTTCGCCTTCTCATTTTCATACACTGCTCCAACACAATGTGGGCCTCTCACAGTCAGTTGGACTGGTGGAACAGCTCCTTTTTACTTGCTTGTTACACCTGTGAGTGGGCTGGATGACAATCCCAGCAGTCGCCATTGGAATCCCTGGGCAACCTCTGTTTCGTGATCCCCAACTAACGCTACGATACGCTTTGGAATGGCAGAAATTCAGTGTCCCTCAAAACATATCGATACCCGCCTCAGCATACTCAAATGGAAAGGGCAGCTTCACCACGACACTTAATTTTGCCAATCCCCAGAAGTTCCTGCTCACCATGAGCGACGCCACCGGTACGGGCACCGGTATGCACTTTCCATTCCCTGTCGCGTGCCCTTGAGGCTAAGTCTTTCCTTACGATCCTAGGCGGGACGTCCGACCTACTTACCGTGGCCGACCCGTCGAACAGTGCCACCTGCAATACCACAGCTCCAGCATTGCCCTTCCTATTCGATACGCCGACGTCGCTGCAACAATGCCGACAATTCACAATTGATGGATACAGTGCCGCTATCCAACCCCTTACTATAGTTGGTGAGTAAGCAGATCATTGTATGCTCAGCACAGCAACCGCTTGACGCGCCGAGGACCCCCTTAAAAATAGGCCTAATTCCTCTCGGCGATACATTCTTATTATACCCACCGGTGGGATCCACGTCGTTCAATTGGACTGTAGATGTCAATGCTGGAACGACCGTGATCATATCTCTGTTTGATTCGCAAGGACGGACGGGAGGCGCATCCGATGCTTTGGTAGTCGGCGCATCCGACGACTCGTCATGTATTGACAGTAGCTCACCTGCTTCAACGATCACGTCCAGCCCAACGTCGACTGGGACATCATCGGCATCAACATCTACCTCAACAAGTGACAATAAAGGGGCCATTATTGGGGGGTCGGTCGCTGCCGTCATTGTGGTATGCTTACTCTCACCTATTATCTACCCGCTTGAGACCGACGACTTAGCCTTTTGCATTTCTTATGAACAGGCCTTCGCTATAACTGGGCTTCTTGTCTTGTTCTTCGTAAGGAGGCGGCGAAACCAGAAGGATACCCCGCATATCTCGACACAATTTGGAAAGAAACGAGTACTGGACTTGGACCCACATATGGAAAGCGGAGCTCACCATGAACCGAGTGCTGTTGACAATTATGAACCGGTACCCTTCGTTCTACCACCGAGCATCGCGGGTACCCGGATATCAGACAATGGTCATTATCCTCCTGGGTAAGCTATCCTGAGAAGTCAACATCGGGTTCCACGTTTACCGAGCCTTCGACTTTTATTTAGGTCGGTAACCGGACACACGCCGAACACGGAAGCCGGTGGATCAGAAGGAGCCGGCGGTGCCGCAGCTGCCAACAGATCAAGCTATAACAAGCGAACTGAGGCTTATCGCAGCGGTCGCCAACCTGCCGAGAATACACCGGCACGCTTTATTATACACTCTGATGCTGGAGAAGTCCCTGTACCTCCAGAAGATGAAGAACCGGAGACAGTGGAACTGCCGCCACAATACACGAGCATCAATGGGAAGGTAGTGCGAAGTCCTACATACCGAGAACCCGGCGCAGGTGCTAGTTCGAGTGGGGGAGGTCCTTTGGAGGGTCCGTTATAAGCTATTATTGTGGTCGCCGTTTACTTGGCTTATAACTCTTCCCGCATATTCTATCGTTGTCCTTTAGAAGACTCGTTTACCCCTGTCCCAGGTGAAGAGGAACATCCGCTCTTGCCAATGAATCCGCGGTCCGATTGAAATATTTATTCCCTTTATTTGATTCCCACAATCCACACGGACTTGCTTTACTCTTTGGAATAGACATAGTGTGTCAACGTATCTGAACCTGTTAAATTTGTGACGACTCTTTTACGAAACCTATCTTCGGTATACATGCAATGATAGCCCTTACGCCCTCCACTTCTCGACCACGCCAATTCCCTTTGGAAACATATTCGACGGTCTCCTTACAACCCACAAGCTTTTCCAATAATATGGTCGTGTGCAGCGTTTGAACTGGACCGTACAGATGAAGTCTACACCAGACTCACCAAATGATTACAAACTGAAGTCTACCTCAGCGCGCTCAGCAACAAACCGCTATTGCAATCTCCGCGAGACTCTGTGACGTTCGGCATCCCAAGCATCTCAACCTGGCGCATTGACTTTAGCAAGGTATCACACATCCGTGACGCCGTGACACTTTCGTAGCTCTTGAATGAGCCTCGCAATCTCGACTGCTGGGACTTCGCAACCCACCGCGTCTCAGGAGCCGCCCACTCCATCATCAGCACTTCATGCTAATACCACTCTACCTGATATTGCGTCCCTCACTACAGAACCCTCTGATGGCAACCAGAATGCGATAGTCCTTCAATGGATGAAAGCTCGCGGATTGCACGAGTCTGCAAAACGTCTGGAGGAGGAAATTCGGAGCGGTCGGGCAGGGACGGAGCCAGTCGTCATTGTGAACGACTCCGATACTGGAGGAGCTGATTCTGAGGGCGGGAAGGATGGGAAGGATTCGCCAGCAGAGACATTGAAGCAGGCGACGAACAGGAGGATGTCGACGAGGTTACAGAACCAGGCCCAAAAGCCAAGCATCACACCTCAAGAGCTTGTGAAAAGAACAGCACCGCGAGCGGCCACGGCCGCACAGGCTTCGTCATCGAATGCCGCAGCTTCATCATCGACAGCACTAGCGACTGGCAAGAAAGGCGCACGAGGAAAGTCACCAGTTGCCAAGTCTCCGAGCGTGTCGACCCAGCCAAACCTCAAGGGCACTCTGAACACCAGCGTGAACTTGTCTAAAGCTGGCGCAGCGGCTCGGAAGTCACCAACTCCCAGTTCTGCTCCAGCCACGCCTGACCTCACCCAACTGTACTCCACTTTGGCGCCGCTGATGGCTGCGGGAGCACCCGGTGCTTCCCAAACCAAGGAGGAGAGTCAGACAACTACTGCCAGTTTGATGGCCACTCTCAATCGAGCAGGCATGACCATCGACGAAGCCATGGCGAAGGACCCTACAGACAAGCAACAAGGCTA
Organism: Tulasnella sp. 332; assembly: GCA_019632285.1. Classification (NCBI taxonomy): domain Eukaryota; kingdom Fungi; phylum Basidiomycota; class Agaricomycetes; order Cantharellales; family Tulasnellaceae; genus Tulasnella; species Tulasnella sp. 332. The sequence continues at coordinate 16,724 of WSTV01000418.1, read as the reverse complement.
CCGAGACCTTGAAGCATGGGTTGACGGCGCATTGGACATGTATAGAGTGAGCCTTTGTATGAAGCCGCTCGAGAATAAGTTCATTGATGATGTCTTGTTGTGCTCAGCCCGAATTTCGGCCAATCCTATTTCCAGTTTTCGTACATTTTTATCTCGAGCTCATCCTGGATGGCTTTAAAACAGCGGCAACCCATTTCTTCGAAACTTACTCGCCGTCCCTCATGACCACGCATACATCCACACTGCAGCAACTCTCTACTATCACTTTGCCGCACCACGTCAACGAAAACGAGCTCGCACAGAGATTTCGAAATGAGAAATACGTGATTCGAATGAGTAGATCTGGTTTTGGCCTGATGCTCGGTTGGCTGATGGAGGGATCAGGAGGAGAGGCAGCCGGCGCGGGCGAAGGCTTTGGAGGAGATAGCAATAAGCGAGGACGTGCCGCGGTTAGACGGATACTGAACGACAGGATCAATATTGATGGTGCGTTGAGTGGCATTGTCTAACGATCAACTCTGACTGCTCCTCAATCAGTTACTACTGCTAGCTCCACAGAAGTCCCTGAATCGATATGGGAAGAGAACACCGGGTTGCTGTCATCTTTAGTGCCGCCAATAGAGGCTGCTGCTAATGCGACAATCAGCCCAACGGCGCTTTCTGCCATTCCGTCTCCTATCGCTTATAACAAGGCGCGCGGCCAGCTAAAACTCGGACCCGCTCCCCTGCAAGATGGGCTCGCTGAGGAGGCAAAGCGAGTTCTGCGAGAGGAGCCCGATCCAGATGTCATTATGGCGGATGGAGTGAACGGTGTCGAGCCTGGCACATCCTCAGCTAGGCGTCGCACGACTCATCTCACTTCGGCGGACGCAACATTAGTCAACCCGGAGCCGACAGACCTCCTCCCTAGATCTTTTCACTTCAAGTCGATTGATGTGAAAAGAGAGGTCGAAAAAGTCCGTGATGCGAGGAAACGGATACGGCTGGAACCTGTGGGTCACTCGGCCGCTGACTACGAGATGGACCGGACAGCATTGTTCGCAAGGTCTGGGACGCTGCCCAGCGTGTGTGCCTACACGTTTCACGATGCGCCAGATGGGTGAATCTGAGTCCTGATTCGTAGACATACCGCACTTCGAATCTGACACGAGAGCCTCTCATCTAGTGTCTGTAGTTCAATTTTCTCCCAGGATTCCACCTTACTAGCGGCCGGATTCTCCGAAAGCTACATTAGGATATGGAGCTTGAGGGGAGACAAGCTAAAAGGACTACGGAGCGATTTCAACCCATCACAAATCAAGGATGGTAAGTGAAGGGTTTCTCATTATGAGTTCCGATAGTTGCACTGATCTCAATCCCCCGCCCTGTTAGGATCGTCGATGAAGAAAGTACGCGACAAGCACGGATCAAACACGCGAAAGCTCATCGGTCATAGTGCACCTGTCTACTCGCTCTCGTTCGACCCGATATCCGGCTCGGCTGGACCTCCGAAATACCTTCTGTCTGCATCTGCCGATGCAACTGTGCGTTTATGGTCAATGGAGACTATGACCAACGTGGTTGCGTACCGTGGGCACCAAAACCCTGTATGGGATGTCCAGTGGAGCCCGATGGGCATCTACTTTGCGACAGGAAGTAGGGACCGTACGGCCCGGTTGTGGTCGACAGATCGAGTGGCACCGTTGAGGATGTTCGTTGGCCATATGAGTGACGTTGACGTGAGTGTCAGCACCACGGGATTGTGCTGCAAGCTAGCTGACGATTTCGAGCTGCTAGTGTGTGCGATTCCATCCAAACTCTCTCTACCTGGCAACGGGGTCCAGTGACATGACGTGTCGCTTGTGGGATGTCCAGAGAGGCGTATGTATGCGAGTCTTCATGGGTCACAAGGGTCCAGTTACGACCATGGCGATGAGCCCAGACGGAAAATATCTTGCAAGCGCATGTAAGGATTGTGGAAAATCCGGGGTCGAAGAGACCTGTGGACTAACGTGCGCTCCTTATAGCCACCGATTTGTCAATCATCCTTTGGGACTTGAGCTCTGGACGTCAAGCGAAGAAGATGACCGGTCACACTTCCTTGATCAACTCTCTAAGCTTCAGCGCGTGCTCTTCCATGCTCGTCAGTGGGTCATGCGACTGGACCGTACGGTGCTGGGACGTCAAGGGTCCGGGTGGTGCGAGAGGGAAGAAGGGATCAAAGGATGAGATCGAGGTCGAGGGTTTCGGGCTCGCTTCAAGAGGTAGTTTGGTCAGCCTTGGCACGGGATTAGGTGGCACTGGCGCAAGCCAGGAGGGAAAGCTGCCGGAAGGCACAATGGATGACAAAGACAATCGCTCAAATGAGACGTGAGGAGATTTATTCGTACTCGAGGCAGATCATTCCATATTGATCTCTTCGTTTCAGCGCTGATCTGGTAGCGACCTTCCCGACGAAACGAACGCCGGTGGTCAACGCGCAATTCACTCCAAGGAACTTGTGCATGGTTTCGGGATATTACGTTCCTGAGCCGGAGCAGGTCGGAGCAAATGGTCCATGATATATTATCTCTAGCTTTTGTTATTTGACAGATGTTTTGTTGTCCCGATCTTCAAGTCGGGCATGTGAGGACTCCCCCTGCCGTTGCATTAATGTACTTTGATTGATCTCAGGCATTACGACATATCGATATCGTCGGTGTGGCCGTCGTCGATTCCTTCAAACTCGTGGTCAACATCTTCCCATTCGTCCTCGTCCTCGTCCCCGTCTCCTTCCCCGGCAGCTTCTAGCATGTTCAATTGTGCCTCCAGCGCTGCATCGGGATCGATAGTTTGACGGAACCCTTTTTTCTCCATCTCTAGGATAAGAGCCTCCGCCTGTTGCCGCAATTCATCGTCAGGATAGTTTTGGCCTACCATGAGCTTTAATTGTACAGGATGGTTCAGCTTGAAGACGCTCCCTCTGTAAAGCATGTAGCAATTCACCTCTTTGCACGTCCCCAAACAATTCCGAGCGATTTGCATAACCTCCCGCGAAGTCGTCGTCTCTTTGACCCCTGCTACAACCTTCCCGGCTGCCAAAGCATTTGAGATCTCCCAATAGCCCAATCCCTGCAAGTACCATGCCTCCACGTCTTGATCGTTGTCCGCGAGCACGCTCTGGACAACTGCAAAACTCAATGGGTACGCCTCGAGCTCAAGGAACAACTTGGCGAGCGACAGGCGATCTTCAGTGGATGGCGCGTTGATATCTGCAGGGTCGAGGTCCTTCCAACCAGCCCAGGAGCGTTCAGCAAGGAGGCGCGCCTCGTCATTTCGCTGCTGCGAGATGCGAACGGACGCGAGAGTGCGTAGGACCTCAGGGTTGTCTGCGTCGAGCTCTTGGGCGTGTGATAGGAGCGTCTCGCATTGTTGCTCAGCTTCTGGCTCGAAGCTAAGATCAATTACAATGAGCATGATGAAGGGGTTATATTGGAGACAATAGGCAAGGGAATCATTACTTGCCATAAATCTGTCATCCAGATCCCGACCATCGCTGTTAATGCTTTCGCCGCTTTCTTCTTCAGGTCGTCTTCGGATAGATCGGGACCGGCGAGGGCGGGACCTTTGCCCTTGAGCGCTTTGACGACTAGGTCTACGCCGCTCTGATATAATCTCAATGCTGCTCTTGGATCTTCATTGAACTGCGCCAAGTAGAAGTATGCATCTAGTGACGGCGGAGATGGTGCAGTCGGTGACGGAGGTATCAAAGTCTCCAATACCTGCAAATGATATTATGTCAGTTGGTGCCGAGCAAGATAACAGCAGGCAGGCTTACTTGTTTCGCAGCGGGAAAGTCGCCCAGCTCCATTTCAACGACGCCAAGCAGCAACCTCATGTCTGAATTGTCGTTTGGGTGGGCCTTCAAACCAACCAGCAAAGTCTTCTGTGCAAGAGAGTAGTCGGATTGAGCAATCAACGTTTCAGCACTCTGCACATAGTATTCTGGTGGATGGCTGGGCTGAGTTGGAGTATATTTAGTAGTTTGCTTCCCCCCACTTCTGCGCTTAGTTGGGGCCATTATCTTTGCAATACCCGAGTTGATGAAAAAATCAATGTCAGGGACTGACTTGAGGAGAGTAGATAATGTCACACGGTCGAACGCCCCAGCCTATATTGCACTGACGCTCGACCCCTAATCTTGAAGCAATACACAGTCAATGTTCTCCTCATTCTTCGCGTAAGTGACAAGTATATCTTCGATTGCATATCTAGGAACTTAATCAAGCTTCAATTCACTTACAGCGATAGCAATACCACCAATTTGCACCCGGTCACCTTAAACCTAACCCCGTCTGAGCTCTATGGCGAACTCACTTCTGAAGATCTCAACTGGGTCTGTGCCGGTGGATTCGCAACGGAGACTCAAATCTGGTACCAATTCTTGGAGGATGGAACTTTCATGATGTGCCAGATCATCCACTCTGCTGTGGGGTGAGTGCAGACCCCCCATTATTACGTCTTTTGGAAATGAGCCTGCTGACAAGCATGCAATCATCATTAACCAGCCTATGGTATCCAAACGTACAGTTTACGTTCAGGATGTATAATCCGACAACGAAGGAACACACATGGAGATCCGCCAACGTCTCCAGCTTCGTCTCGCCCATCCCAGGCTCCGACGACAAGCGGAGCTGCAAGTCTGATCACTTTACAATCAAATTCAAGCCTGCCGTGGATGGTGGTGACGAGGGTTATACCGTCATCGCGAACGCCGCCGATGACCTACAGGTCTCGCTCGAAGTGACGCGTCCCGCGTCCATCGCTGGCTTCAAGGTTGGGAAGGGACCCAAGGGAGGTTATAGCTACTTCGGTACGGACGTAAACAAACCCGAGGGATACGTGTTCCACAAGTTCTGGCCCAGGACTTCCGTCGCTGGGCACATCATTCACAAGGGCCAGGCGATCAGCGCGACCGGGCACGGAATGTTCGTTCACGCCATCCAAGGTATGCGCCCCAATCTGGTCGCGTCCAAATGGAACTTTGCGACGTTCCAGAGTGAAGAGAAAGGTGGGGTCGCAGCCGTGATGATGGAGCTCTCGACGACGGATGCATTTGGACAGCAGGGATCTGGATCCGGTGGTGTGAAGATTAACGTTGGAGGGGTCGTCGCTGGAGGCAAGTTGGTCGCGGTGACGGCAGAGACGATTTGGCCGCATGAGACGGCCGCGGCGAATCCTGACCTCCAGTCCCGTGCCATCCACCACGATTCCAAGCGTGACAAGGATACGGGATATGAGGCACCGCAACGCATCACGTATGAGTGGGCCGGCCCGTCCATCATAGAAGGAAGTGCCGGAAACGTGAAGGCGACTTTGGACCTCCCTCTTGGAGATCCTCAGTCATACGCCGGGTTGATTGATAAAGTGGACGTTCTCGCCGAGATCCCGAAGGTGTTGAAGACGGTGCTTGCGTATGCGGCCGGCACTAAGCCTTATATTTACACCGTAAGCGTTGACCCCTCCACATGCGTGTGATATATATACTGACGCGTCTATGTCCATCGTTCTTCTCCCTCTGTTCCTCCACCCGCCTCATAGTGGTACAATCCTGCCAGCCTGTCAGTTACCCTTGCAGATGGGGAGACGATGACTGTCAAGGGCTCGGTTTTCAACGAGGCGACTTGGATCAACAAGTAAATGCTGAATGTAATCAGCCAGAAGGAAGGTCGCAAGTGTGACTATTTTTCTACACGCATCTAATGGAATAATAGCCTCTGAGAGTTTTTGGCGCATTTCCCTCATCGGTTGGAAGCAAATGGGATGGCGACGGGTCGATGCGGGAGAATGAGTAATGAATGGCGCCCTGAGCTGACCGTCGCCGGCCGATAACAGACGCGTAAGACTCGCTGCCGCGCGGATTATAGGTGACTCTCGGGCATGCCACCGAATGTGCTTCGCAATCCGCGAAATCCTTCACTTTTTACACCACACTGATTATACCATGAACGATGCCCCCCTGCTGTACTTGTCACCCCTTTCATCTTCGCATCGCGGCTGTTAGATTCCGTGTTGCCCTCACCTACGTCGGCGCGACGTTCTCCGAATTCAACGAATGTTCAGGCCTACTGCGTCGCTCACCCGCCTCAAGGGCGACCAGCGCCTTCATCCGTGCTGCACGCTTTCGAGGGGCATTCAGCTATAGCACCACATCCCATGCTCAAGATCGAAACGGTCGCTTCCATGACGAACGCGATGATCACAATCATAAGATCCCTCCTGTCGTCCCGTTGTGGGCGAGGACTGCGGCGTCCGCGTTTCGAACCGGACTGGGGCGACCTGCTCTGATGCCTCAGATCGCTGCGCTGGTCCGCAATGGCGCGTTCGTCCCACAAAAGCGGTCGTTCCACGCGACTAAACGTTGTAGTACACCGCCACTCCTCGTCCTATTAGCGGGGTTGCTAAAGGTTGGTCTGCCTTGGTTGCCATATTTGGGCGTTGCCGCTAATGAAAGGTAATTTAGTCTTCGACCGCGTTGAGCGCCGTCCAGACGGTGACGCGAATAGCGCTCAGCTTCTACCCTGTGATGTGGTTCAAGCACCGAATCCTTAGCTTTTTGTCCAAGGTTGATGTTGGCGATAACGCTGACAAGTTGGTCAAGCAGGCGCACTTTCTACGCGTATCCAATAAATTGACATGGGCTGCGACGTGCGTGTCGTAGTCTTCCTACACATTCGCCCTTGACTCAGCTGACAGGCTTGCTTTCAGAATAATACTACTATTACCAGGGGTGTTAATTGGACTAACATTACTCGCGTCGAGCGAGAGAACGCCGTTGACCGGCAGGTGAAGCCTATCTACCCCACTCCCTCGCGCTTCGCGACTGAACTAACGCTATAATATGTCCCACATGTAGATGGCGTGTAATAATGCTCTCACCCGCTGAGGAAGAGGAGATATCCGCCGACCTTCAAGGTCAAAAGTGGTACGATACCATCCGCGACATACTAATTCAATCTTCCGGTGGCCAACAACCTTCGGTCGTGCCTCTAAACGACTGGCGCACTGCTTGGGTCGAATCGACCATGAGGCGACTCGAGCAAGCTGTGCTTCTGCTCTCCGACGGCGAGGGTTACCGTCAGGCATACGAGCGGGCTCTCCTCGCTTCCCAGAATAACCAGTTCCCCCTATTCCCCCCGCCACCGAACTACCCGCTCTTCCCCCGAGTTCGTGCCGCCAGTCTCCTTCACGAGGCGGTACCGCATTCACAGCTCGATCATACGTCAGCAGGCTATGATTCTATCGAACACACACATCACATTCCACCCCATGCTCTCTTAGGCCCTCCTTACTCTCTTCTAATTGTGAACAAGGACGAATCGAACGCCTTCAGCTATGGCTTCGGCCCTGGAGGTGCCGGCGGTGTTGTCCTATATACCGGCTTCCTCGATGATATTCTCCGATCATCGTCGCAAGCAGCAATCCCACAACCCAATCCGCCACCCGTTTCAACCTCTCTCTTCTCCAACTTCTTATCTTCGCGATCCTCGCCATCCCCTCCCGTGGTACCCCCCACTCCCACTGCAGAGCAGACAGCACATCTCGCCGCATTACTCGCCCACGAACTCAGCCATCTCATTCTCTCACATCACATTGAGACGTTGTCGTCCGGGACGATTCTCTTCCCAAGCCTCATCTCAATCTGTATCGATACGGTTAGGAGTATTCTCTTCCCTCTCACTTGGGTCCTGGGACCGTTCGCTTCCGACGCGCTGGATCGCACATTGCGGTTGGGTGTAGATGACTTCACCAAAGCGGGAGAGTCATGTTCGAGTAGGAAAATGGAGATTGAGGCAGATGTAGTCAGCACGAGGTTCGCCATGCGTCTCCTTTGTCCCTGTTGTGTACTCTGACTGACATGCTACTCTTTTGATTTTGGGCAGGCTTTTAGCTTTGGCAGGCTTTGACCCCAGGAAGGCTGTATCGTTTTGGGAGGAGCGGCTCAGATCAAAAGCGTTGGCGGATCCTGGTCCTGAAGATCATGGAGGGCTACATCGCAATTTCTGGGATCGCCACGGATCACATCCCGAATGGGAGGATCGGGTTATCAGCTTGAAGAAGGAGCTTGCATCGTGGGATGTAGCGAGAACGCGGGCACTAGAGAAGTTGAAGAGAGAGGCCAAGCGTTGAGTAATCGTTCTCTGGACATTCCTTTACGTTTCTTTCCACTTTCTGCTATCGGTTACGCATGACATGGTGAGGCATCGTCTTCCCCCAGCATCTCAAATACACCCATACACTCCTTTGCATGTCTTCCCCTGAATCTTTATTTATCCCGAGCTGCAAGAGCTGTTTTTCTTCATGGTCTGATTGCTTTCCATGGCTCCCCCATAATAACGGGTCCCTAATTCGCTCGCTTTCGTCTCTCTGTAACACTATGTCATTGCGTAAAATAGAGTCTCTACCTCAATAGGAAACCATTCGAAGCATCGATGGCACTAACAATGTCGGTGTTGTAGATCGTCCGGAGGCTTGATCAGTTCTTACTTGAATTTGGTTCGTCTGTTACCTCTGAGCTCAGCCGAGAGATCTCTGAGAAGGCGGCTTTGAGTTTCTCGAGGTCGACGTCAAGGGACTCGGCTCGTATTTTCATCTATCAATGAGGTCAACAGCAGCTTGGGCAGGGAACGTCCTTGCAGGACTAACCGCTCGGATGGTATCGCTCGCAGCAATAAGCTCATGGTGATGGTTATACACAAGAGCCTGTCTATCGCTTTCGAGTTGACGGATCTCTATTACCGTGCTGTTAGTATCGGATGTATCTGCACTGACTGCCATGAACGAACCTGACACCAGCTCATTGTCTCTTTTCAATAGTGCCGGTAGCGATGACACGGTAATCAACTGGTCGTAATATGCCTTGGCATCAAACGCACTAGAATCTACAAGATGTCAGAACAAAAGACATCTTGTGGATGGCAGGGCCAGGCAGCCAATCTCACCAATATCCATCGGGTCCGCGGGGTTGCCTGTCGGTGCAGGTACACCGATCCCTAGACCATAATGCTTTCTGAGGAGATCTCGTGCCCTTCCTTTCCCAGTCGGAGTGACCGGTGCACTCCCAAGGTTGGGAGAACTTGGCAAGCCTGGTGTGGACGGGTTCGGCGACAGTAATCCAGCCTGCAGTGACGATGGACCTGACGATGCCAGGTGGATCGGAGATGGAGGGTGCCCCCTGAGCTGCCTAGGCGTTCTTGGTACTGGTGTTGATCCCTCTGACATATAGCGGCTTGAAAGCTTGAAACGTTGGTGGACGACGTGCGGTTTCTCCAAGAGCTCCGTGTTCATCTTTCTCAGGGCCACACGACCAAAAGTGCACGACATCTACGACGCCCAAAGCACAGCCTCTCTAGCTCTCAGCACCTCATACTAAGCAACATCAACAATGACTTTGGCCGCATATGCTACTCGCCGAAACACCATCGGATCGGGGCTTACTCTCGGCTTTGTTTACTGGCTGTGCTTCTCTGGGCCCAACCACCACCAAAAATCAAAACCGCGATCCCCACCGACAGGCCCTCATACATTCCAACGTACGGTCGTAGCTGTGGGAGATCTGCATGGGGATTATCCTAACATGATGGAGGTGCTGAGAATGTCTGGTGCCGTAACCCAAAACGATACTTGGACAGGCAACGTCGACTACCTCGTTCAAACGGGCGACATTGTCGATAGGTGAGCGTCACTCTGGAGCTACTTTCGCTTCGCTTTCCAGCACGTTCAATGGGAAATCTAATGCCAACTGAATTTGGCGTTGCAAACAAAGGGGCGACGATGTGATCAAAATGTACGCTTATGTAGAGAGCTTGCGAGCAGAGGCTCGCGCTCATGGGGGCGACGTGTTAAGCCACTTCGGCAATCACGAGATGATGAACCTTGTCGGTGAGTGAGAATCATGGCAGCAAACGCGCTGGCACTTCAATGGGTGGCTGGCTGTGCTCATCGGCTTTGCTGTATCAAAAGGCGATTGGCGATTCGTTCCTCCAAGCGAGATCAGCACATTCGGTGGTATCGAGGCACGCCAAAAAATTTTGACTTCTGGATGGATCGGTGCAGCATGGAGAGCCAACTACTCCATATCGACGCGGCTACCACTCCACCCATCAATGGGCACAATCAACACCGACTACGACGAGACAACCGCCGCCTCTCTCCAAGATTTATCTCACGCCGCGCTATCCTTCTGCCACGGTGGTTTATCGCCAACGTATAGCAAGCTTACGCCTTATCCCAGCGCCCTCAACAACGTTGGGTCAAAGTTGGTAGCGCGCCTTCAGGACCGCGAAGTCCAACCAAAGCCACATCCACCATATCCTTATGCGGGCCTGCCGCTGGGGACTACCGGCGAGGAAGAGGTCAGTCACAGAGATTGCTGGAGGATGATCTTGAACCGTTAACTGGCTGCTTAGGAACTATACGAGGCAGATGGGCCCTTATGGTATAGAGGTAGGACTCCACCAATTAAGCCGTATAAAGGGGAAATGTAGTTGAAGAACCGATCTTTGAACAGGCTGGGCAATGGATAAAGAGGCTGTCGCATGCAAAGCTGTTGATGATGTTTTGAAGAAAATAGGAGTTAGACGCTTGGTCATGGGACATACACCCCACTTTGCTCATATATTGTCAAGGTGCGATGGGAAGATCATCATTATTGATACAGGTATGTTGCCTTTTATCACTACTCTATGCTTTAAAGGTAACACGAACTGAGACTCTTTCATGCCCGACCGCGGCCTAAGGCATATCCCATGCGTACGGCGGCATCTTATCCGCGGCAAAGTTCACCTACACTCTATGGCCCAGCAAAACCAAAGGGGTGTGGATTGCGAGGGATCTGGTCACGGCAATATACCCTGATGGCGAAGACGTACTCATCGACGACATCCGCGAGATTCGAGCGGACTTCCTATAGACGGAAAGGAGGCCTGCCCCCCAAAAGTCCATATGTATAAAGTATGATATCTTTGGTCTTGGTCACATCTTTACAATGTATATGCGGATTCTTATGCAATTAATTATCCCGGCCTGCTGAATTCCGCGTGATCCTCCTCCTCCCTGAATCTGACGGCGGAGGTGGCATCTCAAACCTCAAGGCAGGAGGTGTAGCCGTACCAGCATAGTTCGGCGTGCTCGGGTTGTATACAGATTCGGCCCGTCGGACGGAGGGTGATGGGGATGCGTAGCTGTATCGACTGGGAGTTTGGACCTGAGACTGCGTCTGGGACTGAGGTTGATTATGTTGTTGTTGTTGCTCGGCGGAGTACTCGGGCTCGTCCCCCGCCATGAGCGGCGCAAAATCATAGTAGAGGTGGGAATCCTTGTCTACTTGGAATCTATGGAGTGATCAAGGAGGTGATGTCAGAAGCGCAGCTTTTTTACTTGCAAACCATGTGAGCGCGGTCTTAGTGCAGGGTGGTTTTCTCACAGCTGAGACGAGACATCCCATTGGGGTCCGCGGGCAGCACGAGCAGTAAGCAACATGCTATTCCACTCCGAAGCATTGGCCTGGACCATTATGATACGCGAAGCGTGTCAGCTATAGGACCTGGCATAAACAAAACAACGATGTGCTTACCATGCCTTCGCCTTCGGGGCTGTGAGGATCAACGGTCTCTTCCGCCTTGAGAATGCCTCCTTCACTCTCAACAAGCTTTTTAGCGGCTTCCACGACAGCTGGAGGTGGTGGGATAGTCCCGTGTCTCGGTACTCTCACCACCATGTCGGGAGCTGCATGTGTCTTCATCGTTGTCTTCTGGTTGAAACGAGTTACTTCTAAACATTTGCTTCTGGTTGGGGGTCTACCACCTGAACCGTTTGGAAAGGGACCTCAGCCGCAAATGCACTGATATATTATTGCGGCGCAATGGTATTAATCGAACCATATAACGTAACACAGTCCGTACTGTCCATTCATTACCAACATGAAAACAACTGACTACATCCTACATCGGTGCCAAGCAATGATTATAATGAGGAAATCCGAGCATAACAAAGAAGGATCAATGTTCAAGCCAAGAGAAACCTTTCAGTCATTCATCACGGTTTCTCATCAACGACATCCAGCTCCGAGAACGTCTGCTCGCCCGAAGTGAATAACGCCGTCGTGCTGTTACTACTATCGCCCAGCAGAACCAGATCAAACGCCGCCTTGAGATACACCTGAAGTATCTCGCTGATCCTGTCGCCATCGATAGTACCCAGCGCCGCTCGTTCATCCGCAGTTAGGGCAGTCTCTGGGAAGTTTAGGAGCTTCACGAGCACGGGGAAGTCTGAGAACGAAAGGTGCGCTGCGCCTTTGACTGTGATCATGACCCGTGGTGCGGCGTTGCCTCCAGCAACTTTATACCAGTTCCCATATGTAGGGTCAACCGTCGCATCGTGACCTTCTGACGCGAAGACGAGGAATGGGGTGTCTGGAGATACGTCCGGCCCGGGCTGGGTGGGGAAGAAGGTCCCA
>WSTV01000417.1:7343-26869 GCA_019632285.1 Tulasnella sp. 332 | reverse complement strand
AGTGCGCTTCCAGTGGTTGGCAATGGGTCGAAAACAAGGTCGAAATTGAACCGCGGCCATATCTAACATGCCCCGTCCTCCCTAGGCACTTCGCCGCTTTGCTGGAGCCTCTTCCTGAGTTGCCTCCTTGCCCAGTCGGCTGTCTGTCAACAGCGCCGATTTCCATCAGAACATTGTGGCCACTGGACAGGCGAGATACAGCAAGAAAAAAAAACACGCCCTGCACAAATTACGTTCTTGACTGGTCAGGCTGCTGTTCATATTTCGTCTTTGGGTGGGGTCAATTTGATAGTCAATTAGTCCAATTAATTCGTCTTCTACATCTCAATGCAGTTAGCTCATAACGGGCTCCATAGTCATCAATTTAAGCGGCCAAATGAGGTGAGCGCTTGTGGTCGTGGAGGCTGAAGCTCGTGCTAAGCCTTGCTTTTGACCTGTAGTCGCCCGAACATGGAGCCAGGAAGCGCGACTCATCCAATTGCCATTGAGTGCGAGGAATCTCCCGTAGGTGGGCCGCCGTCGGGCAGTGCTCCTATTACAACTGCCACTGGCCCCACGACACACGACGCGACCTCGAATCAATCTCGCACAGTGCCCAATCCACCTCCCAAGTCATCCCAGGTCTCGATGCCCATAGGACTTACCACAGAACTTAACAGTCTCCTCACAAAAGGCGTCCACACCTTTGCATCTCAAGTCATTGCGATTCATGCCCAACATCCTGTAACGAGCGCGACCCTCCCTCCAAACATTGCCGCCCACATGGTCACCCTTTCCAACGAAAATCGCCACGCCATCACTCAACTTGGTGCTATCAAAGCATTAAGTGAAGAGAAGGAGAAGGACCTTGCTCAACACCAACAACAGCTGGCGGCTCTCACCTCCCAATATAAGAAGTTAGCGGAGAGTTATCAAGGGCTTGGGGACAGTTGGAACGCTTATCGGGCTGCGAACGAATTGTATCGTAAAGTGAAGGAAGAGGATGTCGCATTGTTGAAGAGGTTGAGCGATGAGTTGGCCTCGTCCAACAACTCTCTTGTCGCCTGCAGAGCCGAGTTGGACGCGTATCGCGCCGTCGTATCCGAATGGCAGAAGCGAGCCAAGGAGTTGGACACGGAAAAGGAAGAGACGATGAAACTCAAGAACGCGTGCGTGGAGACAATGGAAGAGCTGAAGAAGTGGAAGAAGACTAACGGCGAGCTGGCGAGGATGGTACACGCAAGGGATTCGGAGCTGATCGTCATGAGAAACAAGGAGCAAAGTACGTATATCCTATTCATCTAGCTATAACGTGTGTCTGATATGGCCTTGTATGTGAAGTTTATATTGAGCGGATCCAAGCGCTGGAGGCACAACACAACCTTCAGAGCCCAGCGACCGCTTCGTCCTCTCAACACACAACACCAACTCTGATTCAACAATCGAAGCTCACATTATCCACGCAAATCGTCGACAACGAACTCCAATCTTCTGTTGTTCAACGTCCACTTCCCACATTGTCGGATGGTTGCCAGGTGCGACGTCCTTCTCATCCTAACGCCGCGCCATCATCCTCAGCAAACACCATCAATATGCAACCCAGCTCCTTACCGCAGTACCCCTTTCCTCGGCCTATCTCAACTAGACATACCAATACACCTATCAACCTCCCTTCCGACAAACAAAAAAGGCAATCTCTCCCCTCGACGCCCCTGTATGGATCTAGTCCTCCCACAGTAGCCTTCGCTCTCCCTATAACACTCACAGAGCCTCGATCCCCTCCGCATCGCACCGCCCAAGGCGTAATGTCAACAGGGCCTATCGCGTCTCCAGTCATGCATCCGCCCGCTCAGCCACTTCCACCTTCAACCACGCGGACGTATACCCCTAGTCAAGCAACCTTAAGCGCATCAACCCCATCACCCATGATATCAGATATCAGACCTAGTTTCAAGTCACAGCAACAGCCATCCGAGCCTGCCACATCATCGCAACACCCTGCAACATCCACCTCTGACCCACAGCCGCCACCATCGAGTCCCAGGTCTCAGCCTATGCAGCCAACCCAGCTACCCGCGGCTCTAGGAACTCTAGTGATACCATCTGTGACCACCAATTTCAGACTTTCTCGACCCGTTTCTCAAACATTGGTTCCATCCGAGACTGGTCCGTGTAATGCGATTATCCCTGGACCTACTGCATTACATAGAAAAATAGCGCCTGAGCCTGGTCCAACGATTGGCGCTGGTAATCAAGCGCCTCTCGCGCTGTCGCTGGGATCGAAAGCGTCGCATTATCTGAAACACAATGATCCGGGAAGGGACTTGCCTTTACGTATGTCTACCCCATCGCCGCAGCTCAACGCAGTATCCAATTCTCACGAAATACTTGCTGCGACAAGTGTGGATCAACCCTCGACAAGCGATGGCGACACACCGCGCGACTGCCGTTCCGATCTAGGCCATGCCTCTGTCCTGATAACTGTCGGTGTAGAAGAAACCGGAGCCTCTTCAGCTGAATCCGTACAAGCACCCATGTCCGCGCTTGAATCGACGAAGACATTGAAAAGGTCCTCCCGTGACGATGAGGTGCCACAGCCTCGAGTGAAGCTTGATGGTAGCGAAAGGGCGTCGCCCGCGAAGAAAATGAGGATGAGGGAAGAGATTAATACAGCATCGCGCGGGGGTGGGGACGTGGACATGACATCAGATGGTTCTATTCCCCCAACGACGGTGGTACAGGAGACGGATCTGGTGGGTGGCATAGCGCCGAGCTTAAACATGTCGCTGGCCGCATCTGCCAATGCAGTCAGCTTGAACAGCACCGATAGTAACGGAACCCAGCCGATATCGGGACAAGTGTTCGTATTGCGCGGACCAAGAATGACTCGCATCTCACAACCAAAACTGGCAAGGCAGGACCTGCAGACGGGGCCTTCGGGGGATAGACAACCGTCCACCATCATCATCCCTGCTTCATCTAATCCCTCCCTTGCGATTGAAACTCAATCCTCTGGAATCCCTCGTCATATTCGAACATCCACATCCTTTACGACTTCGGCGAACCAGATAAGTGGATCATGCAGTGCTTCGAACCTATGTCTACCTGGTCCGATCCCAGGGAAAGGAGTTATTACATCGTCAAAAATGGTTGCTACGGCCGCAATAGCTTGCGGTGACATCCCGATGACTGGGCAGCTGGACGCTACCGACGACAAGGGGATGGACATGCTTGACTTCGATGATGTGATTGACATGGATCTTGGTGAGGCATCGCCATCCGGGCCGCAGTTAGGCGCTTCTCAGTATGCAGAGCAGATACATCCCAAGAAACGAAACAAGGGAAATACAGGAGAGGAGGCACAACCAAAGTGAGTCCTTACAAAGAATGAAATGAAACCGGAAGCTAAAATTCATATCTATCGCCGCAAATAGTGAGAACGCAGTGGCTGACACCAATGAAGTCGCTGTCGTACAAGAATTCTCATCGCGACCAGCGAACGAGGTTTCTTCGAAGTCCGATATCTTGGAGAATGTGAAAGATACGAGGGGAGCCACACCAGTTTGTAGCATCTCGACCCCGCGACCTTCAAGCATTGCTCAAGTAGCTTTCAGTGACGCCTCTGTTAGCGGAGCGGCATCATCCACCGCTAGGCCTTTGACTCGCAACAGCGGGACATCAAGAGGTGGGAGTGAGCAGGGTAAGACGCCTAGTGCCGACAACCAACCCAAAGGTTTAGGCAAGGCATCCACCCGGGCGGTTTTCGAACCTCGTGATACTAGGACAAGTGCCTCAAAGGCCCCCTATACAATCGAGCGGCAACCGAGGCAAGGACGGCAACGCCTCTTGTGGAACGCTTCAGATTCTGACATCCCTACTTCACCTAGCAGTGCGCTGAATATAGAAGCTCATAGCGATAATCTCACCCTTCTCGGCAGCAAAGGCTTGGACTCAAAGGGCAAGCAGCCCATTGGTAGTGCCCTACCTCTCGAAAGTTATGATCGTGCCATCGCTCCGGGCATCGAGGAAACTGAGGAGGGTGAAATCGTTGCGGTTCGGGGGGAGGCGAGGATGGAGTTGGAAGTGGAAGTGGAGATGGAACTGGGTGAAATTAACGCGCTGACGCCGGAAATGAAGCAGAAGGTACAAGACACGGCTACAGACCAGAGCTTCCCTCTTGGAGCTTCTAGCCCAGTCATTCTATCCGTGAAAGCCTCCAGACGTGTCAACAGAACGGTGTCCGTTGTCAGCGAAGGAACATCCGGTGATCTCAGTACGCATCCGGTCTCTGCCTCAACGGACAAGCCCAGCCCGCCTCCACATGAGAGAGCCAGAGAAGCCCGCGCCATAGAGTCGCCGAATGTACATCCGAAGATGGATATTGTACTTTCCTCTGATGCTCCTCCAGTCTCAGAATCTTCAGAAGCGAGTCCCGTCTTGCAGCCCGCTGCAAAACCGAGCGACCCAGGCGCAACCCCCACGACCTATACCTCGGCCCTTGCACCACCTACGGCATCAAGGTTGGTGTTCGGAGAAGATAAAACGGTGTCGCATCCTCTGCAGTCAGAGTCCACCTTAACAACCATTGCTGACGAAGCAGAGGTTCAGTTGAATGTTGTTGATGAAGCGCATGAGGATGAGAATGCAGAGAGTGCGTTCCTAGCGGCTGTCTTTGTGGTCAAAGACGAGGAGAAATGTGTCCTCCAGTGCGATCTCTGTCTGCAGTGAGTTTTCGCCGAGCGGCTCCCGACACACTCTCAGTGGCTGACCTCCTATGTAGCACTTTCAAAGAAGAGCGGCTCTTCACCGTGAACTCTAAAGATAGTAGTCCTCTAGGTGCTCTGGTGGATCACTGCAAAACTGTACACAAAGCCGCATACGCGCGTGCGCTGCAACTTCAAGCTGAGTAGACTGGCTGCTCGCGTTTGTCATCATCATAGCTCGCTGGCTTGGACAATCCCATGTCTCACTGCTTTACGTCGTCTCTCTCCTTTGTTCCTGCTCCGTTGGGTACTTGTTTAATTCGTTCTCTTTCTCTTTTGCATTGCTTTCTGGAATTCGTCTCGGGATACTCTAATTTATTGCCTACTCATATTTTATCATTCATTCTCTGGCCTTTGTTACACACGAGGTCTCTTGTTTCGAAAGCGGTTTTCCTGAGAGGTTGATCTGAACGGCACCAATGTTGATTTTGCCTTTTCTATCGTTCAACCCTCATCTCTGCTCTTCATATTTCATCTTCGCTCTTATCATGATATCCAAAGCAATCGATGCAAGTCCGAAATTTACAAGCTGAACTCTGGTCATGAACTGCCAGGTCTCGGCCTAGGGTGAAAGGCTTATCCTGCTCATGACTTTGAACCGAGATTTACATTCTTTCTGCTTTCATATCAGATGCTGGATGGGTAACCCAGAGGAGGGGAGGCAGTGGTGAATATGTACAAAGCTACATTGAAACTGGGCTACCGTCACATGGACACGGTGCGATGGGCATCTTGGTCTATAGTGATTGCACCGTGCTCGCATCCAAATTCGGTTAGGCTCATGGCTATCAAAACGAGGAATATGTCGGCCAAGCTATCAAAGAGTCGGGTGTTTCAAGATCTGAAATATTTCTTACGACCAAACTCAAGTCAGTCCCCGTTCCTCTTTCCATGGCGAGTGTCACTCGTGTCCTCAAAGTCGCGCCGGTATCCTTAATAATACAGACCACGGGCGAGCCAAAGAAGCGTTTGGAGCTAGCCTGAAGAAACTGGACTGCGAGTATATCGACTTGTATTTGGTTTATTGGCCACTGGCAGCTGTATCTGACATTGAGTTTAGTTAGGCACCCAATTTCTCTACAATTACCGACTGGCATTCGCTTTCTCTGGGCAAGATATTGCAGCCCGAAGAAAGTCCAACGTACGTTGAGACTTGGAAGGCAATGGAGGAGCTCCTAGATATAGAGAAAGTCCGGTCCATTGGCGTGTCGAACTTCAGCATGAAAAATCTCGAAGTGCTACTCTCTAAAGCGAAAGTAGTGCCTGCCGTCAATCAGGTTAGTTATTGAGGCCCAAGCCCCCTTAGTCGCCCTCATCACAACAAACCCAACCCGCCGTATAGGTGGACTCGCACGCGGGCCTCCCAGACTACCCATTGTCGGAATACTGCGGCAAGGAATTCATGTGACAGCTTGGGGGCCGCTGGACCGCGGGAGCAACTCTCCAGTTTTCGCTAACTCGGCCATATAGAAAGTCGTAGAGAAGGATCAGCTCACCCTAACCCAGGTTATCCTAAGTTGGGGCTATCAACATGGCACCTTGGTCGTCCCCAAAAGTGAGGAAGAGATGGAAATAAAGGAGAACATGTTTGTATGTGAGGGGCGTTCCTCTGATGACCATACCCTAATGCCTAAATGATAGCTCGTCTATTCAGACGAATAAAACTTTGCGCTCATCAGTAACCTTCATAAACAGCCTGGTATGCATCGCACTTTGGGAAATCTCCCTAGATTTGTTGAGACAGGAAAGGTCCTTGGCTGGACGGTGGAGCAGCTTGGTTGGAATTGGGATCGGGAAGGCAACTGGATTGGTTGATTTTTTAACAAAAAGGAAGTAGGTGCGGAAGTACAAGCAAGAACTGTGTGAAGTCAAATTCGTTCGCAGTACGCTCGGCCCGAAACTAACCTCTATCGATAATGCCTCCACCGGTGATGCCCCCACCGATTATGTACCTCTACCTACACCAACGATGATATCTCCTTCTCAATTGAACGACATCCGCGTCTCTTTTTTCTTCCAACGCGGGGGTAATATTTGCACCTAAATACCAGCAAATTAGTTTATCTTAAGGCTATCATGTTCAAACTCAACTCTGGCTATGAGATTCCAGGCCTCGGCTTAGGGCAAGGCGTTTGCCCCCACTGATTCAATTCGGACAGACTCTCATCACTCTTGTCCTCAGATGTTGGATGGGCGAACCAGGGAGAGGCGAAATCGCAGTGGATATGTGCAAAAGAGCGTTGAAGCTAGGTAACCGCCACGGCACGATTTACTTCCCGTGCGTTGGCAGTCGTAACTAATACTAGCGTCATTTTGGCATCGTTCCAGCTCCATGGGTATCAAAACGAAGACTTTGTTGGCCAGGCGATCAAGGAGTCGAGCGTACCAAGATCAGAAATCTTCCTGACCACCAAGCTCAAGTAAGTCAATACCAGCCTGTTGCTTGATCAACGACGAAGTGCTGATTGTTCGATTTAGCAACACAGATCATAGGTGCGTGAGATCGGCTTCCGAAGAAAGCCTAAAGAAGCTTGATAGTGGGTACATGAACCTATACCTCGTTCATTGACCTCAAGCGGTCGGATCTGAGCCAGGTCATCCTCAGCTGGGGTTATCAGCGTGGCACTTCTGTCATCCCAAATGGCGATGAGTCAATGTTAAAGGAGGACATGCATGTGCGTCTTGATTCGCCGGTGTATTTGCGATTGCCTACCCTCCTGGTTGGATGATAGACATATTTGCAGCTTGTCCACTTAGAAGACGACTTTGCAGCCATTGATAACTTTCACATACAGCCTGGGATGCGTCGTACCATGGCTTTGCTTCCCAGATTCGTCGAAAAGGGGACTGTTTTTGGGTTGGCATTGGGATCGGCGAGGGAACCATGTAGACTGATCGCGTAAGTGTAATGAATAATCTTTGTGAAGTCGAAGGTCGCAGCGGAGTCGTAGATTCTTAGTTTGAGCTGGCAGCTTTCAGAGTGGCGAGATGGCCGACGTGGTCTATTTTGCTGCCAAGGTTGCGGAAACCTCGGCATAAAAGAAAATCTGGATACATCGGATGACTTCGTCTACTCGCCCTTCAATCCTTTTTGGCCGCAGCAGCCTCACGTTCACGCTTCTTCAAAGCACGCTTGCGAATATCGATATGCAAGTCTAAGGAAAGGAAGTACCCAGATCTACCGATGAGTTTCCAGACTCCAGGAAGATTATAGTTTATATGGAAATCGACTCACTGTGCGAGAAGCGGACGAAATAGGACGGCATGTCGACCTTGGTGATGAACCACTCGATTATCGCATGAGACCAGTAAGGGGTGCTACTGCTGGTGGTGGAGATTGATCCGCAAGGGACACTGATCTTGGAGAGAACGGACTTGACGTATTCCCTGGGCATCGGAGTGCTCATGTTAGAGCGGCGGATCTTTGACATGCTTGATACCTTTCATGAGACAACGTAATAAATTCTCCTCAGTCTTTCATAGGATTGAGGATAGTTGAATGGATAAGCGAACGTACGACGAAGTATGTGTTGACATTTTGAATGGTGATATTTCGCGAGCCGTACTCATCTGCAAGAGCTTGGGACCATGCTGAGAGGAAAGCCTTGGAGCCGGAGTATGTCGCGAGCATAGGTGATGGGACGAAGCCAGCGAACGACCCCATGTTGATGATCAAGCCGCTTTTCCTACACGACCACCGCGTGCGCATTAGCAAAATCTGACGCTGCCAGGCTTGATATTAACTGACCGTTTCAGCATGAATGGTAAAATCAACTTTGTCATGTGCAAAGTAGCATGGATGTTGACCTCTAGAATGTCGTCAATCTCCTTTTGAGGCGTCTCATTGAAGTAAGTGGGGAGGTCGTGAGATTTGCCAACGTTGTTTACTGGATCGCGTTCATGGTTTCCAGCGTTCTGTTCATTTACCGAATGACCGAAATGCTAGACTTACCAAGCACTCCAATCTTGAGGTTGGTCAAGGTGGCTTCCAAAGATGCGTATCCGGCCTCGTTATCCTTCTTGGAGAAGTCTATAGCGTACGTCTTCGTTTCGACCTTGTATTGCGTTTCTGTGAAACATAATGGTTCAATGGTGAGGGATTACTCAACACAGAAGACCTTGATTCATACCGATCTCAGAGGCGAGGGAAGTTAGCTTCTCTTGTGTTCGCGAGGCTAGGATCACGTTGAACCCGGCTTTGGCTAGTTGCAGAGCGAACTCCCGTCCAATACCGTCCGTACATCCGGTGACAACTTTATGAGAGAATATATCAGGATTAGTAGAGATTTCTGAAAGGATTCGCGTACCAGCCCAAACGCCTTGCTTGGCTCCAAATTTTTTGAGCTTCAGGGTCTTCAAGTCAGTTTCGAGTCTAGCAAAGGAGAGTTCGAGTTGGCTAACACTTCTACCAGGCTTCAAGAATGTCTGGAATAGGAGATCCAAGAAGCTCAACACTTGAGCAGCGATTGCGTAGACGCCGACCAGTCCAAGGAAAGTTGCAATGATTGGGTGCAAAAAGACTGTAATATATTCTCATTGTTAGACAGAACAATTGGTTTTCAAAGAAATTTACACACAGAAATCTGATGCTAAGATATGCCAAGGCGCAGTGATTGTTTGGGTGGGTGCCATTCTGTTGAGGAAGTTCTTGGGGATGGTCGAAAAGTCGAACATAGCAAGTGCCCCACGCAGAACACTTGGCACCCACGGACCGGGGGGTACACAGCAACCCCCTATAGACCTCGCCAACGTGTCCTTATCTTAATACCATTTCCTAAGCATTCGCCCTAGACGATCGTCCTTCTTACAATCAACCCAAATGGCTACTACCACCGCTATTGACGCTAAGCGCTCACATGTACGCCAGAGCTCGACCGAACGGTCAATTGCCCGTCAAAGGGCCAAGACTTCCCACAATGATCTGCCCTTATTGGAAGAGGATATGAGTCCTATGTATTTCATTACCGAGGCCGCGCAAGGAGTGAAGGATACCGCCCTTATGCTGCAGGCAGCCGTCACCCAAATTGTTGCACCTTGTCAGTGCAAAGCTCTTTGAAAAGCAGGGGACGTATTTACACTGACTCTTTCCGCAGACGATCTCTCTGCTGCCAGTGCAGCTGTACAATGAACGTGGCACATAATCCTTTTGGACAGCCTCGTGACCGTGTTCTTCACACCTCCCAGCTATCCTGTATGGTGGTTAAGATGGCCTCTACATATTGCGACTCCCCGTTGTTCTTCAGTGTACCAACTTCTCCCTCACTTTGAATATAACTTGAGCTATGGCATGATCACTTAAACTACCTGCCAAGCGCAACGCTACCGTGCGTTTGTTGCGACCATGAGCCACATGTTATGAAGGCCTGATATGTGGCCCCTATCTGGGTCGTTATCTTATCAGTTCCGGTCTTATCTATGATTTTCCGCCATGTGCCGATCATTCCCGAAACGCACTGCAGTCCACATTCCAATATTACATTCACTTTACTTTTGACACCCTTTCAACTCACGTCTTGACAGAATGGCAAACGCTTTGAGACAGACAGCAGCTAAGACCCTCACTATAGGAATGATCCCTGCTGACGGTATTGGGCGAGAAGTCCTACCTGTGGGTGCATGCGTCTCCAACGTGTTGACTGATGCTGAGACCTTCTTTTCAAGGCAGCACAAAGGGCACTGGAAGCCCTCGGCTCGTCCATCCCCAAACCAAGATTTGTGGGACTTCTCGCGGGTTTCGAGTACTTCACTAGGAATGGGGAAGCGTTGCCGGAGGACACTGTTCAGAGCTTGCAGCATGAGTGTAATTGTGCCTTGTTCGGGGCCGTCAGGTTCGCCATCTCTTCTCTGCCTATCGTCTGCATGAGATTTATGGTTGGTGGGCCACTCCAGCTCTCCATCGAAAAAGGTTGTTGGTTACTCTTCCCCGATCGTCGCGTTGAGGAAGAAGCTCGATTTGTACGCCAATATCCGACCAGTGAAGTCGGTGAGTGCAGCACCATCGACCAGATACTGGTGGCTCTTAATCACTATCATATTGAACTTTCCCGTAGGTGGCTGGCGCAGCTGGAAAGAAGATCGACATGGTCATCGTACGGGAGAACACTGAATGTTTGGTGGGTAGAATGTGAACACACTCCCGCCTCACCTCTGAGGAGCTCACAGTCCGCTCAAGTATATTAAACAAGAGACACTCACAAGTGGTCCAAATGGTAAAGAGGCTCGGGCGACACGGCTCATCACCGAACGCGCTTCACGACGGATCGGTCAAATGGCTTTCGAGACGGCGCTCGCGAGACCCAAAGTCAGTATGACAAGCTTTCTTCACCGTATATTATATGACTCACGCTTCATACTCGTTGTATCATAGCCACACCTGACTATTGTTCACAAATCTAACGTCTTGTCGGTCACAGATGGGCTCTTCCGAGAGACGGTCCGCGACGTACCCAACCTCCCTGGTATTAATGGGCGGTACGACTCCATCAAGGTCGACGAGCAGTTGGTGGATAGTATGGTCTACAGGATGTTCAGAGAACCCGAGTATGTCTTTAGACCTTTCCTCCATCATTGCATCATTGTTCTCCAATCCATCGATAGCTGACTCTAAACTTTTGACACAGGGCGTTCGACGTGGCCGTCGCTCCGAACATGTACGGGGACATCATCTCCGACGCAGCAGCAGCATTGGTCGGCTCTCTGGGCCTGGTTCCGTCCGTCAACGCTGGCGACAGCTTTGTGATGGGCGAGCCCGTTCATGGCTCGGCCCCGGATATTGCTGGAAAGGGAATTGCGAACCCTATTGCCGCGATCCGGTATGTCGCTTTCCCTCCTTGTTGAATTCTTCATAACGAAAGAGGTATCGCCGACTGACAACGCTTTATATCTCCACTCCCAGGTCTGCTGCCATGCTATTGGAATACCTCGGACATGCCGACCCTGCGCAGAGGATAAACAAGGCAGTAGAAGATGTCTTGAGAGAAGGGGAATTCCTGACTCCGGATTTGGGAGGGAAGAGCAAGACAGAAGAGGTTGTCCATGCTATCGTCAAGAGGATATAAGATGTCTTTCTATATATGACGCTAATTCAAATGGCAAGAGACGTGCATACGTATCCCAATCGTTCTGTTCCGCTTTACAATAGACTTTCCATAGCTCCCGATGATATGTGGGCCCGTCGGGCGTAACGAGTTCTGAATACCTAAGAGGCTGCGGAGAGCGTGCTCATGGGTAGTACATAAAAGCATAGGAAGTTGGTATGAAGAAAGGGGATTAGCCCGTGGAAAGGAATGTTACCGTTTGAAGAACCACTCCAACGAGCTTTAAACAATTAAAGATCCTGAACATGACAACTCAAAAGACATGATCGAAAGCTAGTACGAGGGAACTAACGAGTGGGGGTTGAAACATTTACATAAGCAAATGTCCGGGTTTGAGCTTTCTATTTACCCACACCCATTTTCGCGTCTGCTGCTCCAGTTGTCCGATGGTCCCCCGACTCGCTAGCGCGAAGGGTTGCACTAGGATGCTATCTCAACGATGGAGCACTCCTCTAAGGAGCATTACAACCACCACAAGTATACACCAATCAACGCCTTCCACCGTCGGATCCGCGGCGAAATCGTCTTTCACGGACTTCTTCCAACAGCCATCCTCGTCCACCCTAACCACCAGCAAACCATCCGAAGAGTCAGAGGAGGCACATCATTCTACGAAGAATCTGGAAAAAGAATATGCACGGATCTCTCAACTACGCAACCTCAAGACCTTCCATGCCCCGCTCACCCCTCCTCCGATCCAACCTGACCTCCCGCGTCCAGCCCTCCGAACACTCTTCGCGCTTCATCACGCCGCCGAAAATTTCGTCACGCACGAAAACCTTGATATGGTCATCGATGGCGCGTTCGCGCGATCTAACCAACTCACCACCATGATGTACAAGCATCGCTCGGAATGGAAGCTTTCAGAGCTGGAGGAAGAGGTTGACAAGATTCGAACCTCGGACAGCGTGACGGACGACATGCGTCACCTGCGCGACCTCAAAGATCGGGAGGAGATGCGACAGATAGATTTTACCACGCAGAGGACAAACCTGTATCTTGCTCCGACGTTGGGTCAAGAGGGGAGGGATCAGGTGTCGAGTTGGTCGCACACCAAGGCCGAATCGAGGGAGTTGGCGGTTAGGGCGGCGTTGTATGGCGTAGAGCCCGCTGGGAAGCGGACCAGACCGGGGTTGGAGGCAGTTGAAGAGCATCTGGCGGTGACCAAGGCCAAGAAGAAGGCTTTGGGTAAGGCTGACAAGGAGCTCTCCAGCTGGCGTAGTACGGTATCAAAGGAGCTAAGCGGGAAGCAAGGCGTAATATGGGGACGTCGCGGTAAACCTAGGCGCTTGGTAGAGACGGCAATGTAACCATGGGTATGGAGACTTGGTTTCATCAGAAAGGCGAAATATTCATCCCAGTGTCTGAACATCTTGCTCGTCGATTGCAACGGGTCCGTATATCGATGGAAGGGGCATTTAACTTGACACTGTTTATCAAAGTGCTCGGTTTTCTTATGGGGGCAGCTCGTGACGAATCCGCTGCTACTGAAATGAGTCCTAAATATTTTTGATGGCAGGGGTCTTGTACAGAGTGCCCCAGGGGCACTTGGCGCAAGCCCTAACTTGTCGCCGCTACGGACGTTGGTCCGTGTCTTTCACGAGAATCTAGATATAAGTTATCCAGGAGGGTTTGTACCCATCGCCTACTTAGGCTCACTGTATATAATTTCAAGGATTACGGAATACAAAGACTCGTGGCGAGTATACGGTACTTGAATGCATGGCCTCCAAACGACAGATCAAGGAACAACTGCAGAAAGTGGGGGCCTTGGCGAAGACGCTAAATCGTGAGGATTGTGTCCTGGAGAGCCAGCATCGCGAACCGTTTCCCTATCAAGCCCTTCCAGTGCGGAGATTGGCTACTCAAGATGCTAGGAACAAATTGAGCATTATTTTGAGGTGTGCTCTCGACATTTGTATCCGAATTACCAGATACGTAAAGGGATCCGTTCTGCAACGCAAATGAGATGAGTTTGGATTGTGAAATCACTTCACGCCAATAGAACTCATGACGATGGCCAGTCTGAAGGTGTGATTGATGAGCTAGGCCTTTCCCGTTCCGCTTTATACAGGTGGCGTAATGAGGGAAAGGGACGGATACAGTATGTCGAGGAAATCGCACTGTTCCCAAGACCTGGACTCGAAACCTGCGGGATGAATGAGATTCATCTCATCAGCGAATTGGAGAAGCTGAGAATCCCTCCACCCAAATCCTGACGTATCTAAGTGAAGAAAATGGAGCTGAGCGCATTGGGCTGCGGTGTGATGCATTCACAACACGATGGTGTTGCTAAAAGCGGGTGTGATCGAGTTGATTTAAAAGAATCTTCGCAGGATATGGGGCGACTGTAACATTGTACAGGGCAAGGACTTACTCAATTAATGGCACTTATCTTACTTATAGTACCTCTCAAGGTCCACACTGCTGGCTATGGTGACATCCCACTATCATGGTATCATTCCAGTTGCTCTAAAACCGTTCATCACGGGCTGGGATCATGCCTCACCAGCTGCTAGTTTCAGGCAAGCGCGAACCTCTTTCTGCACCTCACCTCCCTCTTTGAGTGCTTCAAATGTCTGGTGGCGCAGAGCCATCAGGTTCGTTCGCTTCCTCTTGCCAACCTCACCTTTGATCTCGGAAAGGACCTGCTTGAACTCTGCGACGACGGCCTCGGCAGTGCCTTCAACCTTTCCACCTCTTGCAGGAGGCTGTGCTCCTTCGCCCAAGCGGGTCTAAGAAGATGGCAGACCATCACTTGACGCTGCTATTGTAAGGCGGACAGCAATGGAGATGTACACACCTGGAGGAGCTCCCAAGAGCAATCGAGCTCAACACATGAAATGAATAATGCAAATCAGCGCTCGACCCAAGCTCATGGATCAAGAAGTTGCCTTCAAAGAGCCGACTCACGACTTCGGCCATGTATGCTGCGTGAATGGGCTGATCAGCATCGAAAGGCCAGAGGATGTTGGGGACACCGGCAGCGATGCTCTCGAACATGGAGTTGTTACCATCATGTGTCAAGAACGAGCCAAGGCTGTGATGCTTTAGGATGTCCCGTTGGGGTACATAGTCGACGATCAGACCAAGGCCACTCTCATTGAGGGTCTTCTCTCGAGCTCCGGGTCAAACGGTTTGTACATGGCGGGAGCCCGAGATGTGATGAATGGCGTGCGCGTTTCCAACAGTGTCTTGAAGATCATTTCCAATTGCCACGGTTGAGAAGGGAAGGAGACGGATCCAAAGGAGACGAGCATGACAGACTTGGGAGGATAGGAGTCGAGGAAGTTGTAGACGGGTTGGAATGGGGCTCGGGCTGCCACAGATGGGGCCTTGTATGGGGCCGCGCTAAAGGGAACGAGCGGCCAAAGTTGAAGATCATCTTTCCGAGTTCGCCTTCGTACCAGTCCTGC
Source organism: Tulasnella sp. 332 (assembly GCA_019632285.1). Classification (NCBI taxonomy): domain Eukaryota; kingdom Fungi; phylum Basidiomycota; class Agaricomycetes; order Cantharellales; family Tulasnellaceae; genus Tulasnella; species Tulasnella sp. 332. The sequence goes on along the minus strand of WSTV01000417.1, from coordinate 11,614 downwards.
AATACCTTCGATGATCCAGGTTCAAAGACCCTGGTGATTGCAGTAATCGATGCGTCTGCGAATCGGTTGACTTGTCTGAATGCAGGGAAGGATTGAGAAAATAGACGGTGCAAGTAATAGGATTGCGAAAAATGCTCACTCCCGAGAGGCCAGCAACATCGAGACTGGGAGGTGACCCTCGCCACCACCTTGCGGCTTCATTTCATACGCGTGTCTCCTCACGCCGACTGCTTTCTGAATCAGCGAGGGCTCTTTGTATATGCTCTTCGCACCCTCGTCCAACGTTTTCTTGCCATCCTCCCACTTCTCGAGCGCTGTCGAGTCACCCGTCCCGCCCCGTTCTCTCTTCCCGCCTGGCATCTTTATTGCACCGGCAGTGGTGATCCATATATTGATAATCTTCACATCCGGCGTCGTCGTCTTCACGTATGGCGCCAGCGCTGGAGCGAATATATCGCAGAATACAGCGGAAGGGGCGGCAATATTCTGGTAATCAAATACGGCCCCGGTCGTGGTGCATGTCAGCGAATCTCGTCCGATGATGGCTTGATAGGCCTCAATTAGGCCCGAGCCCTCTCCAAGGAGGGTTTTGAGGAGCCACTGGAAAGTCTTGCCTCTTTCGGGCTTCCCGCTGCTCCCAATCCCAATGACCTTAATGCGAGAGAGATTTTTCTCCGTCACGGGCCACTGCGCTAGCTCCTGGGTAAAGATGAGGGCTATGGCCTTGGGATGAGAATGGTGAAAATGAGGTGCGGATCTAACTTCACAAGCTCGCAAACGATGCCGGCTTGCCCACGTATATGGCCCAATGCGGGTATAGTTGCGAGCAGGAAGTGTTTTTCTGATGGCATCTCGGTGGAAGCTGTTGGTCAAGCGGGAGGTTATGGATGATGGTCGATGCTGAACAATCGGTGGGAGATGGAGCAGCATTTATACTTCAGAAATGAAGACGGCCCGAGCATCGACACCTTACGCCGCATGATCTTCGATATTGGTGAAAACCACACCGCAACCAATTCACTCTTGAAAGCGGTCAGAAGTCTATGGTGACGGCAGTCTCGGGGCTAACACGTTGCCACGGCATCGAGTTCGAGGCCGCCTTCGGGTACCCAAGAGTGGTTCGGTGACCCCAGGCCTCTGGCATATCGGAAGTTAGCGTTCCCATGCGGAGAAGGAGGGATGCTGAACCATTGTTGAAAACCGGAAAGTAAAAACAAAGACGAAAACGTCAGTTTCAAGGACGTTTATGGAAGCTACGGGCTTCAATTCACCTTTTCTGAGTCCTGCGGGGATCAAAATAAGTTGAAGGCATTTGCAGTCATAACAGTATGGATTGCAGAGGATAGCTATCCTAACATAGTCTAGCCAGAACACACCGTAAGTGCGACCATTTCAGATGACTGTATACCCTCCTGGATATCGACCACGGAGAGCCCAGTCGAGCAGGCTCAAGCGGGAGCCACAAGAAGCCCATACCTATTAACCTCAATCGACTTCTTGAGCAATGACATTCGTACGGGAATTTAATCGCAAGGAGAGAACTTAAACGGATACCACATTATTTGAAAACTGAACGTCGCACTGTTGTCAAACTTCGGGAGGAGCCGAAATAACGGGGGAAGCGGTAGAACAACAATGACCGGAACTTGTAATTGCATGTTAGCTCACAAGGCTGCATTGTTTCCAACATGGACAAAGCTATATGGGACACTAAAGCTCAAGCTTTTAGCCTTCTGCATCTCGCCATGGGCGAAAGGCGAAATAATGCATTATATGAAAGCGAGAACGGTTCGCTCGGGCAATGGCTGATAGAGTGGATATGAAGTGGACATCGGGAGAGGTTAGAACAGACACTTGTCACTCGTTCCACTTGGTTGTGAATGTTCAGCCGCTGACTCCCATAACATTCAAATGTCATGATATTGTTTGGGCTGCATACTCATATGCTCTTAGCCTACCAAAATCACGCCTCTCTCGACAAGAACTCCAAGCAAGAGTGGGCATTCTTTTCGACTTCACCACCCTCCTTGAGCGCATTGAACGTTTTCTGACGTAGAATCATCAAGTTCTTTCGCTTCCTCTCGCCAACATCGCCCTTGATCTCCGAATGGACTTGCTTGAACTCTGCCGTGACGGCTTCGGCAGTGCTACCGATCTCTCCACGTCCAGCAGGAGGCTGCGCTCCTTCACCCAAGCGAATCTAGGAAGAAGGGAAGCCATCATTTGAAATTGCTACTATGAGCTGGACTGCAAGAAGAGCTCGCATACCTGGAGGAGCTCCCAAGAACAATCGAGCTAAACACAAAGGGAATGACACAAATTAGCATCCGAGCTAACACTTTGATTAAGGAAGCTCCTTCAAAAAGCCAACCCACTACTTCGGCCATGTATGCGGCATGAAGCGGCTGATCCGCATCGAAAGGCCAGAAGACATTAAGAATACCGGCAGCGATGCTTTCGAACATGGAGTTGTTTCCGCCTTGCGGCAGAACGAGCCCAAGCTTGGATACATCAGGATGTCCCTTTGAGGCACGTAGTCAACCATCAGACCGAGGCCACTCTATTTGATGGTCTTCTCGAGCTTCGGATTAAGCGGCTGGTACATGGCGAGAGCGCGGGATGTGATAAACGGCGTGCGCGTTTCTAAGATCGCCTTGAAGATCGCCTCGAGTTACCACGCTTGAGAGGGGAAGAAGACGGATCCGAAGGGTACGAGCATGACACATTCGGGCGGATGGGAATCGAGGAAGCCAAAAACGATCTTGAATGGAGTTTGGGCTGTCGCGGATGGGGCCTTGTATGGGGCCGCGCTGATAGGAAGGAGTGGCCCAAAGCCGAAGATTTTCTTTCCGAGCTCGCCTTTGTGCCAGTTCTGAAGCACCATCGACGATTCTGGTTCAAAAACGCTAGTAGTTGCAATGACTGAGGCGTCGGCGAGCTGGAGGGCTTGCCTAACGATGGAGAATACATGAAGACAGCACATTGTAAGAAAACTCTTCAGGTATCCCAAGATGAGAAGAACTCACCCTTAGAGGCCAATATCATCGAGACTGGAAGCGCGGCCCCACCACCACCTTGTGGCTTTAATTCATAGTTATATCGCTTCAATCCATCTACGTTCTGAATCATTCTGCCAGTAGAGGGCTCCGTGAGGATGCTGCCTACTACCTCGTCAAACGTCCTTCCTCTATCCTCCTTCTTGAGCACGGCTTTGGCTTGAACATCCCAGTCGCCCTTCCAGCCGACTTCTTTCCTCCGGTAATGCGCCAGGATTGCACCGGCAGTGGTGATCTAGATATTGACGAGCTTTACATCCGGGGTCGTCTGCTTGACGTATGGCGCCAGTGCCGGGGTGAATATGTCACAGAATACGGCTGATGGCGCAGCGACGTCCTGGAAATTAACTACGGTGCCGGCCGCCGTACATGTCAAGGACCCTCCCTCCGCGATTGACTGATAGGCCTCACATAGGCCCGGGACCTCTCCGAGGAGGATTTTGAACAGCCACTGGAGGGACTTGCCAGGTTCGGGCTTTCCGCTCTTCCCGGTTCCAACGACCCGGATGTGAGCAAGATGGCCCTCTGCAACGGACTATTGCTCGAGCTCTCGAGTGATTACGGGGGGCACAGCCTTGGAGATGAGGATAGTAAAGATGAGGTGTGGGTCAACCGTCACTAGCTCACAAACCATGCCGGCTTGCGAACGTATATGGCCCAGCGCAGGGATAGTCACGAGGACGAAGTGCTTGGGTTTTCTGAAGTCATTTTGGTGGAAATGGTCGATCAGAGAGGGTGTCGAAGATGTTTGCTGCTTGTGGGGAACAAGCGGGAGTACATTTATACCATAGATCAGTGGGCCGGGCTTCAATGCTCTACGCCGCGTATTCTTCTACCATCGTTCTAAACCGCATTCGGTGTATTCGCCATCCTAGACTCGAAAGCGGCCAGAAGAGTACGGTAGCGGCAATATCAAAGCCGGTAATCTCGTTGGGGCCTCGCTAAGGGTTGTCGCTGAGGGCCATCAGTTGGAGATCATATGGCCTAAACCGTTAATGCCACAAAGTTAACGCTGAAGCTAAGGGCCCTTCCTCACCTTCATCCTCAAACCCTGAGCCTCAACCACCTCCCAAGTATATGTAAATTGCCTTGCAATAGGACCCCCGGCACTATTAGGAATGTCTATCACTTAAATAGATACAAGCATGGGCAGAAAAGAGGAGGGAGACAGGTCCAAAGCTTGCCCAAAGCGGGCAAATAGTAAACGTTTGACGC
>WSTV01000416.1:0-26911 GCA_019632285.1 Tulasnella sp. 332 | reverse complement strand
CGAGATCTAGTGCGTCGCTGGGGGAGCTCATCCACTCTTGCTCAGACATGCCACACCTCTCGTTGAGCTGAGTAACAACTCTCCGGACGCAGATACGGTAGTCTCTTCTCCACAATCCAGCTATTCCAATTGTAGCAGCCTTCCAAACCGCAAACTCAGACTCGACCCATTGGCACACCAAGTAAGATCCTTGTCCCGCCGACAGCCGTCAACGCGAGCGGGTGCACTATTAGGGCTCATCTCCATAAGCAGATCTGACAGAATAGGACATACTTCCAACCTTGGGGTTCAGGTTGGGACGGTGTTGTTAAGAACATCAACTCGCAAGTTCTTGGTTTGTGCTCAACCTTAGAAGGACCACAGACTTTGGTGCGATCGCATGGGGCATGAAGATCAATAGACGTGAAGGCGAATCAGGCCTTTAAGTTGACCCTTCTAATTTGGTGATAACGGACTGCCAACGATAGGGGAAAGGGTTGGAGGGTTTAGGAGCACTGGCTCATAGACGAGATGAGTTGAAGGACGGGAACGCTCTGAAGAGAATGCGTGTTTTCATTTGATTGATGATCGAGGGGAGCAACTGGATGAAATGTTGTGTTTCGGTGCGGGGTGCTTGTAATTGGTTTTAATAGACCGAGCATCTAGCCGTGAGTCACTAGAGTGAATATCAAAGTGTGCATCTACTATCGTCTGACAGGCAATTATCTCACATCTGAGGACTACCGTTGTCTTCAATTAAATGGCTCGGAGCGTCAAAGCGCTCGCGTAATTGTAACCACAACACCTCTTCTTCCTTGCGGGCTTCTCCTTTCCCAAAATAGCTCCCGAATTCGACGCTTAACTCCTGATCCTGTTCTAATCCGACCTTCCTACTTCCCCCCCCCCTTACACACAGTGAGATTCTCACCCAGGAGAATACGAATCGGCCGTTAGAGAGTCGCTCAAAGGATAGCGCTATGAGGTATGTTTAGGAGCGGACAGTTTCTCTTCGAAACATCGAATCTCGTCTTCAATCGACTGATCAATCTGTCTAGGAAAACACGTGGCCAGGCGGCAAAAGATAAACGCATCAATGCGCAAGAGCTACGTCAGAGGAACGAAACGCAGGCGATCTACAGTCTTCCTGAACACATCTTGCTTGATATCTTCCTCTACATCCTCCTCGAGGCCAAGGAGTACGACCGTTACTACGAAAACATCTGCCTCTTATCCCTAGTCTCTGCCGGCTGGGCCTCGCTCATTCGCGATTCGCCTTCTCTCTGGGGTTTCATCCACTGCAGTCACTCAGCTCAGACGCATGACATCGCGCTCTCCAGGTCGAAACAGTCCCCGATCGACATCATCGTGAAGAGGAAAGCCGGAAAGCGTCGATGCGATACCACGCTCATCCAACGCTTGATCACACAACGTCATCGATGGCGATCCGTGAACTATATCGGCCTATACGAGCGCTGCTGGCTCGTCGATCTCCTGGGCGTCCAAGCTCCTGCGTTGGAGGATCTACAAGTCCTTCTCGCCGGGAGTTCGTACATGGCGGACCTGTTTGGTGGCCAGGCATCTTCTCTCAAGTACCTCCACCTCAGTGGATGTGCTGTTGACTGGTCATCCAACATGCTCTCGGGCCTTAGGACGCTCAAACTCAGTAGCCTTTACTCATTCGGCCCTTCCGTAGATGAGGTCGTCAAAATACTTCGCGCGTCGCCGACCCTCGTCGATTTGGACCTAGGCGACTTCGAATGCGCAGTGCCCAATGATGGTCGCGAACTCCAAGCGAAACCCGTTGAGCTTCCACACCTCGCTAAGTTCAAATTCGGCCGCCTCCCTCTCCTCGCCACCCAAGCTCTCCTTCGTGTATTACGCATTCCCAAGTGTCTAGACTTTACGCTCCATGTTCAGTCAGACACATCAACAGGCCTCTTCGACGCCTCGATGTACCATATCACATCAGTCGTGCAGAACATACTCGCATCGAAGATTGTGAAGTTTCAGCCGTCTATTGATATCTCGGGGGGCGAGATACGTGTAGAACGAAGAGATAAAACTGCGGATCTGTTGCAGCTGAGCGTCGCTATAGGCGGGGACCTCCAACCAACGCAAATAGAGAGGTTGGTAAAGGTCCTCGAATCGCCTCGAGCCGTAGATCCCGACAAACCACTCATCACGAGGTTGTGGGATGACATCCCCCTTTCGACCATCCTGCCGATCCTTCTTAGTTCGTGTCGTATTCAGCATCTAAAGATGACGGGCATGACCCCAGGGGAAGGGGGATGTTTAGACGGTGTCCTTAGATGTCTTGGAGAGCCGATCACCACCGACAACACGACGCGATGGCCAATTCCCATGCTCAAGACTATCACAATGAACCATATACAGCCCGACATAGACGTACTCCTAGACATGGTCAGACATCGATATGGAGCAGACCTGGATCTGGACAGTGCCGAAGCGGGCTTGCAGTCAGTGGAGCGACCAGCTGCGTTGGAAACACTGGCCATTAGCTACCCGTTCCAAAATTCCGACGTCGAAAAAGTTCAACGGTTGAGGAGCGTGTTAGGAGAGGGAGTTCTCAAATGTTATTGGTTGGGAGATGACTGAATCGTCAAAATGGATGTTTCATCTGAACACTCAGACGAGGGTAGTCGGGTTGGAACCGTAGCTTTGATGGTCGAGATTGAACGGCTCGTGATATTGAATCGTGAGGAGCGATAAGATGTTGCAGCCCCACTCTCGCTTTTCTCTTCCCTCATGTTGTCTTCTTTTCACCCCACTTCACTGCCTCTCAGAGTGCGCCAATGCCTGCGATCTTTCTTTCACCCGCCCGATACCCTTGCTTGGTTGTCTTTTTGTTCTAGCCTTTGCCCCATGTCCCCTGCCCTTATTCATTCTGAGCCATGTATTCATAGTTGCTGGCTTGAGCACCCAAAGTGTAGACTTGTCGATACGATGGCTGTGAGTGCCACTGGAGCAAACACAAAGCACCCAGAGCATTTGTTTCGTTTCCCTTCGTTCCGTTTCACACCTGGCTTAACCCATCTGCCTCACCGGCAAGGCCTGTCAATGTCCCCCACTGAATTGCTAAGGTTTTTAAAGGGCTCACGAAACTGTAACCACAACCCCCTCCCCCTCTGTGGGCCTCCATTCCCAAAACCATCTCAAATCCAACTCTCAACCCACGATCCCGTTCTAATCCAACCTTGGTGGGCTGATCCACTCCATGAGGTGCTGGTCCAAGAGAATTCGAAACGGCTATTGCGGGGTCGCCTGAAGAAAGGCGCCGTAATGTATATCTAGAGGTAGAAATATGCGTTTTCTCTCCGACTCATCTATCCATCCAGGCAACTGAGCGGTTAGGCAAGAAAAGACAGGCAATCCGCATGCTTCCTAAAACCATTCTACTCGAAGCCGAGGAGCGTGACCGATACTACTAAAACCTCTGTATCGTGTAGCAAGTCTCAACTGGCTGGGCCTGGCTCATTCGCGAATCGCCTTCTCTCTGAAGTCTTATTAACTTTGGTCACTCGGCTCAGTTGCACCACATGGTTTGCTCTCTAGGTGGAAGGAGTCCTTGATTGACAGTCGCGACGAGGGTCGAAGTACCACACTAGAGAGCACTGTCCCACTCATGTAGCGTCCGACCCCACAAAACTATCGATGGCGATCTGTAGAGTGCCTCGGCCTATACAGACACTGCTGGCTCATTCACCTTCCCAGGTTAGGCTCCTACGGCTGAGCATCTGTAAGTCGTTCTCAGGGGGAGCAGGAACAGAATAAACTCGTTTGGGGGCGAGGCACCATTCCAAGCACCTCCAAGCCAACGGATGCGCTGCTGAGTGGGCATCCAACATGTTCTCGGGCCTCAGGACGCTCAAGCTCAGTAACTGTCTCTCATTCGGCCCTTCCGTCGATGAGATCGCCACTATCCTTCTCACATCCCCGGCTCTCGCCGATTTGGACCTGTCTAACTTCGGATGTAGAGATTCCGCGTTCTAAATGGTATCAATTGAGCCTCCGTGTTGAAACTCTTCGACATTCCTCCCCTTGCCGGCCAAGGTCTCCTTCGCATGCTACGCATCCCCAAGTGTGCAAACTTCACGCTCAAGGTTCGCTCAGATACACAAACGGATCTCTTCGATGCCTCCACGGACCATGTCAAAGTCGTCGTTTAGAACATACTCGCGTCGAAGACGGCGAAGCCTCAATCGTTCGTCGAGATTAAAAGGGACGAGATACGTGTTGAACATGGAGGAAAGGATGCGGGTCAGTTGGGGCTAAGCATCGCTACACGTGAGGGCCTGTACGAATCCCAAGTGGAGAAATTGGTCAAGGTCCTCGAGCTACCTCGAGCCATCGACCCTGGCAGACTGATCATCTTGAAGAGGTTTGAAGATATCCCTCTACTGGTCATTATGCCGATCCCCCGCAGTTCCTCTGGATTTCAACATATTCAGATGTCAAGTGGGGCATTTGGAGGAGAAGAGTGCGCAGACCGGGTGCTTCGATTTCTCGGGCAACCAATCACCGTCGACGGCACAACGCGATGGTCAATCCCGACGCTCAAGATGATAACGAACTCTGCGCGCCCCGACACGGATGTTCTCTTGGATATGGTCACACAAAGATATGCAGCCGATCCGGATATGGATGGCATTGATATGGGCTTGCGGTCGGTAGAACGGCTGGTTGCTTTAGAGAGATTCTCAATTGACCAACCATATCAGGATTTCGATGCAGCAAAGGTTCATCTGATAAATAAAATCTGGGAGAGGGAGTCTTCAAATGGGATTGTTTTAGAGAGTGGCTTTATAGAGATGGACTTTAATCTGAAGACTGGGACATGAATCACAGATCATGATTGCACACCGACGAGGAAACTATGCCTCAGGAGGCCGAAATTTGGTTTTTTGTCATCTTTTAATGTTATATATATATATATACTATTAAACCCGAAGGTATGAATAGGAATCGCGATGCAGTGCTTCGAGGTCTGCAGGGGACAGCTGGCGCTAAATATATTGCACCGAGAGGAGACATTCACCAAGCCCGTCCTATTTTGGGACAGCGGAAGTGGAGCCGAGGGATGGAAGCACTATTCCAATTGATCCGTGACGAGCCTTCGCTGCTTCGTTCCTCCGGTTCTTCATCCGTCGCACGTTGGGATTCTATCAACCCATTGCATGAGACTGTCTTCGAGATGTAAGACGCCCAAAGTAGATCATCTTGAGGTCAGGACGCCTTCATTCACCTCAGAAGCATTTTTATGTCAGATCCCAAAGTAGTTGTGGCAGTCTCAATCTCAATCGCATAGGGGGGTCGCTGGCCTCAGAAACAGTCGATATTCACGTCTTTGTTCACCACAAACAAACGGCTTCCCTGATTCTCACCCTGGCCAACCTCTTCATCGCCCCTTTCTGTCACCCTTCCTGCAAACTCTGCATTGGGCGGCGACGCGTCCCGGTTGAGTTAAATCTTAGAATTCACAACCTGCTGTACAGAGTGAATATGGAGGACGCTCCCCTCCCTAATCATCTTCTCCACAGATTGCTACGATTACAGTGCACCCAATATCGACAACGGGGTAGATTCCAGGCTTGAACCACCGTCTTCATTCCAATCATGTTCAGCCAAGACAATGCCAACCAGGGGCTGGAAGATCACCGGAAGAAACGCGCCACAAGGTATGTTGAGAGAGGGATGTGTCAGGGGTAGTCCTGTTGATCCATCCTATATCTAATGGATTTTGGTATCCCTAAGGCAATTGGATGGCCAGGCCGCCAAGGCCACAACTCTAACATTTCTTTGATCACTGCATCGAGAGGTCTTTGTCAGTGGAACGAGAGACAGGTGATCTACAGTCTTAATGAAAACATCCCACTCGACATTTTCTTCCCATTCTCCTTGAGGCCAAGGAGCACAACCGATCCTACGAAAACCTCTACAGACTATGACAAGCCTCAATTGGCTGGGCCGTGCTCATTCGTGCATCGCCATCCCTCTGAAGCATCATGGACTTCAACCACTCAGCTCAGACGTATCACATCGCACTCTCGAGGTCGGAGGAGTCCCCGATCGATATTCTCGACATAAAGCGGGATCGAAAGCGAAACATCAACCATTCACTGATTCCACGCTTGATCTCACAGAGTCATCGATGGCGATCCGTGAAGTACTCCGGCTCGTACGAACGTTGCTGGTTCCGCGACCTCATAAACATCCAGGCTCATGCGTTGGAGCGGCTAGAAATCGTCTTCAGCCTCGATCCACAGGAGTTAGACCTGTTTTAAGGCAGAGTGCCGTCTCTAAAATACCTTTGCCTCGAGAGATGCTCCATCCAGTTGACATCTCATTTTCTTTCCGGTCTCAGGACGCTCAGGCTTCTTGCATTCGCTGCACCGGGCCCTTCCGTGGACGAACTTGTCAACGTCTTTCGCGCATCGCCGACCCTCAAAGATCTAGCCCTATTGTCCTTCGAGTGCAGGGCGCCCAGTGACGATTTCGCCCTTCAAATGAGACCTGTCGAACTTACACAGCTCCTGGCGTTCAAAACCGTCCAACTTCCTCGCCGCCCAAGGCCTCCTTCACGCAATACACATTCCCAAATGTATCGAATTCACACTCAACGTTCGGTTGGACGCACCACCTGACCTCTTCGGTCCCTCAATGGCCACATCGCAGCAATTCTGCGGAGTATACTCGCATCGAAGAATAGGAGGTCTCAACCATACGTCTGGGTCGTGGGGCATGCGGTGTCAGTGGAAAGTGATTGAGAGAGAGGGATCACATGAAGTTCCAGGTTGCTATACAAGGAGATCTGTACCGAACTGAGGTGGAGAAATTGATGAACGTTCTCGATCCACCTGGAACCGTCGACTTCGTCAATCGGAGATCTTCAGGGCGTTAGTTGACCCGCCACTGTCGCTCATCCTGTCTATCTTTCGCAATGTCTATTGCATTCGACACTTGAAGATCATGAGCTTGGTCTGGACGGAAAGACACGTTTTTGATGAAATCCTTAGATGTCTCGGAGAGCCGATCACCGTCGACGGCACCACACAATGGGCAAGCCCCACGTTGAGGATCCAACCGTTCTAGAATTTATGCCCCGATATAGATCTATTCCTAGACATGCTTAAACAGCGATATGAAGGGAATCGAAATCCGGATGACATTGATGTAGGCTCGCGATCGGTGGAGTGGCCAGCTGCGTTGGAATCACTGGCCATCGCCACGTCAAGGCTCCCTAACGCCATAGATGCTCATATGTTGAAGACCAAGCTAGGCGATGTAACCCTCCAATTAAATGTTTCCGTGAAACGAGTGTATCTTTGAGATGGATGTCACGTCGGAAGGCTGAGGATGGCTAGTATAGGCAAACAGGGGCCCATGGTTCGGGACTGAACGGCTTGTCATTCTGGAATGTTAGACTAAATATATGAACGTGGTGCGGTGGAAGGACGGATAAGCTGTGTCATTTTGAAACCTTCGCTAACGTGCTCTGTGTTAACATAGCTTGGGGCTCCTCCAACATGACATCGCACTGGTCTCTGCCATCCTCGGATTGGAACTCAAACCCATTTCTACCCTTGCCAAAGAAATCCCTAATGATGGTGTATCCGTACGGCTCATCCAGGCTTTAATGGATGAGAAACTTCCAAAAGATCCTCGGGATTATGCCCTTTGAGAACGTCCTTGGGTTCCAGTACGGATGGGAATGTGTAGGGGTTGAGCTTGGTGGGTGTTATCGCAAGAGGAGATGGCCGAGCGACAAGAGGCTACTTGAGGTTGGACGAGGACGGCTGAGGCCCAGGAGTGGAACGTAACCCTTCGTTGAGCTCGGCTTCTCGAGCAATGTGGACGTCTACGCTGCATGGGGGAGTATGTTAGGCTCGAGAGGAGATCATGAACAATGGAAGATACTTCTACCTATGCTCGCTGCGCGCCAAACATGACGGGTAAGCCAGAAGTGCAAGCATCATGATCAATGTATTGGCATGTCTTGAATAGTTGTAAGCTCAACGGAGAAAATTCCTATCAACATCAGGCCTTCTGTTTCCTGTCGTTGTCCCAGGAACTTCCGTTCAGCTTACGGTAACCCCCGCTTCATCACTCCTCACATCACTCGCTGCAACCTCGATCTGAGAATATAGCTGGCCGCTGCTTTGCTTTGCGATACACTATGCAAGTCCCTTTCGCTGATTTGGATCGATGTGTATCCCTTCTTTAAGATGGTGACCAGTCAGTGCATGGTGTTAGATCCCAAGGTCTCGCTGCAAACGCGATGGAGCGTCTCGAGGTCGGGAGGGCACCATGGGGAAATTGGTAACTGGAATTAATGGCAGACGCCATGTCTAATTCGTTCTCCCCACAGCTGCCCCAGCCAATCCTTCCAAATCGCAACCTCGTCTCATCAAGGAGCTTTAGCGCAACTGAGGGGCGGGAAGAGTTGAGAGCCTTCAGGCTTTGCGCGTGCCGAAACTTAGGACCCTCGAGCGCTTTCGAAGCCTCATAAAGTGCTCCTAGATCTGAGAATCGCCTGCGAGCATGATTGGGGATGGCGATATGAGCGTGACTGCTGAATGGCTACTGAAGACTATTAAGTATAGAATGATGCTCTCCTAGGAAGGATTGTGCCAGCTCAATGACCTTTTGGCATGCCATAAAGTCGTTGGAGTTGTCTGAGCAGCCAGGAGTGATGGTTGTGAGTTGTGGTGATAATCTTTCACGGTTCAATCAACTGCAGAATTCGCATATTGACCGCACCTATCCTGGGCAATGACGACTCCTTCGCCCATAAAGATGTAAGAACTCTTTCTTATTCCCTGCCCTCCCCGTAATTGCGCTCAACAAATTCTATGTAGCCTCGCCGTCGGGGCTGCCAAAGGCGCCATCGCCAACTTGTTCTCCAAAGTGAAAACCATGAATGCGAAGCACGGACCCTTCGCTCTCTTACTATGCGTTGGAGACTTTTTTGGACCATTGGATCAAGTGGAGAGCAACGAAGATATCGGGCAATTGCTTCTGGGGAAACTGGAAGGTATATATACGTTCACTCCTTCGCCTTCCCTCGACTGGCACATGTGCTGATTGACTCTAGTGCCCATGACAACTTACATCATGCAGGGAGACTGCCCTCTTCCTCGTAGTATCGTCAATAAGGTCGCTTCAACCGGCGGTCAGATATGTAGCAACGTGCTAGTCGTAGGTGAAGCTTCTCAACTCGCCAACCGGGCTGTACGGTCTGTTAACGTTGTGACCCTCGCTGGAACAGGGAAGACCAACGTCCTCAGAACTTCTCAAGGATTGCGGATAGCATGGCTTGGAGGAGTGTACGACAAAGCAATATACGACAACCCACATTCAGAGGGCGACGCACCTCTCTCCCCTACCTACCTAACCAGCGAGGAAGTGACCGATTTCCTCGCTAAGCCAGTCCCTTCCGGCCAGCACGTTCCTTTCAATACAGACGAATCTACATCAAAGTCGGAAGATCACGTCGACATTCTCTTAACGCACGAATGGCCAGTTGGCATCACCCAACATTGCACGACCACGCTACCGTCGCTCGAGGCCGCGAACTGGGGCGCACCTCCATTGCAAGCTGCAGTCATGAAGCTCAAACCCCGATATCACTTTGCGTCCGGAGGTGGAAATCCCCCGCTGTTCTGGGAGCGTCAGCCATTCGTGTGGGAGGGTCACAACGGACGAGTTGCTCGTTTTGTCAATCTGGGTGCTTTCGGAGCGCCTGGGCCTGAACCGGGTCAGAAGAAAGAGCGAGTAAGCAACTAACTGAAAAGTTACCTTCTCTCTCTCGCTGCAACAGTGGAATGACATCTCTATCTTTATCTTTTCCCAGTGGTTCTACGCTTTCAGCATTGCACCCGAGGGGATAGCTGGCGTCTCGCAGCCGCGTCCGCCCAACGCAACCGCTTCTCCCTTTGGAGGATACGCTCCCCAGAAGCGCACCCTTGACACAGACTCTGGTGATAATTATCTATGGGGTAATCAGGCCAAGAAGTCGCGCCGTGATGGTGCGTCGCTTCGAACATTTTAATTTATCGTCTCTCAAGACCCATCTTCATTTCCATTATATGCAGAAGGTGGACGACCGCCCGCTGGTTATGTTTGCAAAATATGCCAATCGACAGAAGTCAGTGACACGCAATGCTGGCGGGTTTCTTCTGCACAATGGAAACTGACAGTTTATGTCACAGCACTTTATCAAGGAATGTCCCCAACGATCGGAGAAGAAACGTGTCCCCGATGGATACACGTGTAAGATTTGCGATTCCACTGAGGTTTGTAGACGCGCCGTTCCATGGACTCCATATACCATCGCTGACGACACAGCTGGCTCTAGCACCTCATCAAAGATTGCCCACGCCGTGACGACGCAGAGCATAAAGCTCCGGAGGGCTATATCTGCAAGATATGTGACAAGCCCGGAGTACGTGCTGAGCATATTGGTCTCTAAAACCTTGTTCATTATGCTGATACTCGAAGATACCTCGTTTCAGCATTTCTTACGCCACTGTCCGGACAAGGTCACCTTCGGTGACTCTGGTGGAAAGAAACCTCCACCTGGATACGTATGTCGTGCTTGTGCTAGTGAAGGGCACTTCATCAAGGATTGTCCATCAGCAGCTGCGCGTCCTCCAAGAGGCGAAAGGTCCAATCAGACGAAGGAAATCGCACGTCAGTCTTGTGGTCTATTGGAATGCCCTCATCCTCCGTTCCTTATGATGATACCTTTTTGCAGCCGGCGATTGCTGGTTTTGTTTATCCAACCCACGAGTGACGTGCGTACGATACTCACTTCATCTGGGGATTCAAACCATTCCTCACTCGCTGGCTTCAACCATAGGAAGCATCTCATCGTGTCCATTGGCGCTGAATGTTACCTGACACTAGCGAAGGGACAGTTGCCCCCGACCGGCGCAAGCAACTCGCCTGGTATTCCAGGAGGTGGCCACGTCCTCATTATTCCGATCTCTCACTACCCGACGTTACAAGCGGTCCCCGTTGAGTTCGCCATCCCAGTGATCTCAGAGATCGAACGCTTCAAGTCGGCGCTGCGGGATGTCTACGCCAAATACGGTTGCGTCGCGGTGGCTCTAGAGGTTGCGCGGCTTTCAGGCAAGGGCGGGCACGCCCACGTCCAGGTCATACCCGTGCCAGAGGCTCTCGCGGGTCGGGTCGAGCAACAGTTCATAGATGATGGAAAAGGTGCGGGATTGGGATGGGAAGCCGACGCCGATGCAGCGCTAGAGCATGCTGCTAAGGCGAATGAGAACTACTTCAAGGTGGACCTACCGGATGGGAGGAAGATGGTACACGTCATGCGTCCTGGGCAACCTTTCAGCCTTCAGTTTGGGAGGTAAGTTTTGATTATTTCATGTATTTAGGGTTCCCACTTTTCGGCCTTATTGCTGAGTATACGTTATCTCGGACTGCATTCAGGACGACTGTTGCCAACCTGCTGGGTTTAAAAGAACGGATAGACTGGAAGGCGTGTAATCAAACTGAGGCGGAGGAGAAGGTCGATGCGACGGCGTTCAAGAACGCATTCGCCCCGTTCGATTCTACAGCCTAACTACGTTTGGTCGACAATGTCATTTTCATTCGCACCATCCGGCTCCTTGCGTCCTAGCATGTCCCGCGTATGCGGGCAGAAAACATTTCCATTGGTATCCCGCGTGATGGAGGCTGCTTGTGTACACACTGCCGCCAGATCCCTCTAACCCAAGTGATTACACTCCACTCCCTTGTTGGTGGCTCAGTCCAGTATCTCCAAGGTACATCCATCCTCTTAGGTAGCGCGGCTGGTCCGCTGAGCTTTCACCATATCTCTTGAGAGGTATCCCTAATCCTAATACAAGAGCCTATGGACGCGCGAACGCGTTTGATCGCTGCTGCCTCGCGCTCGAGCGTGTCAAGCGACCGCTCGCCAGCATATCTAGGAGATGGGGGATGGCTGATTTGTGGCATGCACTCTTCGAGCACCACACCTGGCTTGGCAGCGGCAGCGGCGTATTGTCGTTTCTCGAATGCCTGCGTGATGTGTCGTAAGATCAGTGTCCTGATGAGGTCCCCAGGCTTGGGGACGTACTCCACGCAGACTGCCATAGCCTTGAGCATCGTGTCTAACACCCATATGCGGCTGTCGTGTGCTTCCGTGCCCAGCGAGGCGGTGAAGAACCAAATCGTTGGAAGTAGTGTGGTGGCACTGCCCAAGGCCCTCTTCGCCTTCAGCCCACCCCTGCCATCCACCGGGATGCATCCAGCCACAAAATCTCGATACGTTGCAAGTACATCAGCTTCTATAATCTGATGTGTATTGTCCGCACTGCTCCAAGCGCTCACTCTGACGATGTGATCTACCCACCACAGACCGAGGCACATGCCCCCATCGATCATACATGATCTTGATGGAGCGCGAAGCCAGCTTAGGAAAGCGGGGCCAAGCTACGCGTCGAAGACCAAGGATACGATATGCACGCCGCGATTCGTGCCCTCCATAATGTTCTCTTGATCATCTCTTCTCCACCCATCAGCTGTAATACACGCTAAGAAATTGCGAGATATGACGTAGACAGCTTTCATGGACTCCGACGAGATCGTTCCGAGGCCTTGGGCAACCATTGTGACGAGGCAAGGACGCTCCTTGATCAGCTTGACTGTTCCCTGGCTCCGCGCAGGGAGGGATTAAGGCTGCTGTTCTCCCGCCACAGCTCTCGAAGGAGGCGATGCATTACGCGCATGGCCACGTCACGATCGGCCTCCGACTGACCGGCCAGATCCAGCACACCGTGAACGAAGCCGAAGTCGTGGACCAGTCGTAGACAATACATGTCATCCGGGAGCGTAATGGCGTCAATATACAGCACTATTTTTCTCTGTAGGTCGAGCAGTGTGGAATCTTTCACCACTGCTACCGTTTGCTGGAGGTTTCCGTATAGAGAACGTCTCGTAACGATCCGGTTCTGACTGGCCGAGGCGTGGTAGTGTGAGCGTCTCGCATTTCCTGAGCTCGGGTGACTGTCAAAGAGGCTTGAAGCAAGGATAGGATGAGCTTATTCGCTATTTCGCTGGTGAGCACCAAGTTGATGCCGTCGGTTGACTGACGGTTCTATCGAGTGTCCTGTAGCTGCCAAGGAAAAATATGCTGGCGATAACGTTCGAGGAATAATAAGAGACATTTTCATTTATATGGAGACGGCAAGCCCGCACGGGTAATCAAGCACATGAATGCCTAGAGAGCTTCGATGGCGCTCAACGCTAAAGTATTCTGCAAGAAGCTAATCGGAGCGTTAGCTCCTGATCGTTGACCGGTGGGCTGCAGTGGACTAGCCTGTAGCAGGTCACCCAGCCCGTAGCAACTTTAATGTGCCACGAGGGTGAACGCGTATAATCTTCACGGAACCACCTTGAGATGGTGAGACCAGACATGGAGAGGACTGAAACGTCCACGAACGATGCGTCCACCGAGAATAGATCTTGAAGTGCGCCAATAAGGAATTCGAATAAACCGATGACTGGAACCACGTTCGAGCTGCTAAGGGAGTGAAGGAATATGAGGAGTGTGTCGTGCGAGACTCCTTTGATCATGCGGAGTTCCGGATAGCCTTCTGTAGCTCTAAGGGGATCGGAAAGTGACACTGAGTCGCCAGTGCGGATATGATTGAGCAGAGAATCTTCAGCTCGTCCGAGGGGATGCTTTTCCTGTCGTTGTGTAGTCTAAGGAGCAGATTGCATCGCGGAAGGCGCGCCAATGGATTAGCTAGCAGGATGTGGCGACCGCCTTTGCGAGAGTTGTGGGCGTGCTTTCATCGTCATCCCAATCGTCTCCGGTGCGTGGGGAATCCATCGAATATCGAAATTTGTGCAGGATAGGTAAGAATGACGCGTTCTCTCATACAAGCTTGACAGCATCAGCGTCCGATAGCAGGACAACGTTGTCCACGACGACGACGACGTTATCCCCCTCCGCCGAAGACTCTACCAGCCATTGTGCTGAATGAGATGAAACTGAACTGCCCCAGTCACCCTTATCGAGTTTCCCTTCCCACGAGGGTATTTCCCATCGCTTGATGAGACGCTTGGACATCCACAGATTGACTCTGGAGAGGATTCGGTCGAGGGGGCGGATAAAAGCCCATCCAACAGCTTTCAAACCTCCCCCAAAAAGTCGAAGGTAAATTGCTGGTATGGTTCGGCAAGGACACCAGAGCAACAAACACCATGAAAACGGTTGCTATCTCCTGATTGATGGTCCATAGATAATGGACGAGGCTGAAGAAGAATAACGCGAGGGATAGTTGCAACAGGGTCGGTAGGGCATCTGTGAGTTGTTGCAATCGCCACTTCTGTATGTCAAGGAATTTTCGGTCCTCAACATCCCTTGTTTATCAACCGCGCCTATCTATCCAGTTCGCTCGTCATTCTAAAGCCACTGCTTTACGACATCAGTGCCGCCTGCAGATAAGAGGCTGTGGGGCGGGCTGGAGAAGAATAAGCAGTTCACCCGTATGTCTTATAGGCAGGTGAGAATGATGGATAGAGTTCCGTTGTCGCTAGATGGTCGTTGCTTGGTCGCTTGATCAAGAGCTGGAGTAGTCGACTGCTCGCCCCGGTTGGATCGACGCTCATGTTCGGAATCGCGATCCTGCAGAAGGTTGTGTTGACGGCCGAGAACAGCCCTGCCTGTATAACCGCGATTTTGAGTGATGAGTCTACCTCCTGGTGAGATGAACAGGGAGAGATCACAAAAATCAAGAGAATATCCACGTTTCCATTTGGGTGCGTCATGGTTTCTTTATCCCGTTTGTCGGCGAGCAAGCTGTGTTTTTGCCAGTATTGGCCCCGGTCTCCAAAGTCTCGGTCCTTATTTGACCTATCCGCGGTGTTTGCAACAGATTTTTGAGTTCTTGGGGGGAGAAGAGGGGGGGGGGTAAAGATAATTTAGGAGGTTTTGTAGTGCAAGGGCTGGGGCGGGAACCTTTGACTGTTGCTAGCTAAATAAATAGATGTCCAGATGTTGTCACTGTGAAGCACAACCAGCTGAGAACAATTCGTTATGATCACAGATAACCTTGATGCAGAGCAATTTATAGGACACGTCATTGTAGACTTTACAGGAAGTTTCCTTCTTTCGCGATCAAATACGGCAGGCCCACCCTTTTCAAAATCTTAAACTCTCTGGGCTTCACAAACATTGGCTCCGTGACGGCAAAGTATTCTTTCAAGTACTCTTTCGTAAGCTGGCTCTGCGTCCCCGTCTTAGCAACCCCTCAAACAAGCGGTGAATCACGAGATCTCGTGACATACCGACATAAACCATTCAGGTGATTTGCTCCTACCGTACTTGTCAGATGAGTTCTAACCGCTAGAGGAGAGCAAGGGAACTCACCAGTTTTCGATCCAGCTTATGGTACCCAGGGACGTCGGGTCTTGATATACTTCGAAGAATAGGCATTCTGGTTCGGCGGTGACGAGATCGAATATCGGTTTGAAAGCGTCGAAGAACTTGGGAACGTTCTCGGGGGCAACATGAATCGTCACTTGGAGACTGAAACAGGCAAGATTTGGAACACCTGAGGCCATCTGGTGATAGGTTTGGGTTAGATAGGTTTGGAAGACAAGTCGAGCTCCACTTTAGTTGATCCGAAGCTAGTATGATGGCTAGGAGCAGGCTATCCGCTTATTGATGGTGACGATGATGATGGCTCCATCAGCTGGGAGAAATTCCCATACGAAGGCCAGCCCAGCAAATAGCTGGCCAAATGTTGTCCAGCGCCTGCGGCCAATCTCCGCCCACGGATCGCGACAATGAACGCCTTGGCTCTCATGAGAATACCGTGCTTGGTCCAGCTCCTGATTTACAAGATTATATCACCAAATAGATAAATGGAAACGCCAGAAGCAAAATCAACGGATCTCATAAGCGGCATACACGGATGCATTGCTCCCGGAAGCTTGCTTCCGCATCGTTTAGCTTTGAACTGCTAGTTTGTATTTGACTATACATTATGGACATGGTTAGAAGGCTGTGATATATATCTTCTGTTGGTGGTGTTAGCTGACAATTCATGTCCAGAATCAGGGAACCAATTTTGCCTTTGGTGTGCTCCGAATCGACGAGCTCCTGAAGCTCGTCCTCCTGTCCGCGGCCAAACGACCAGCGCAGCTCCTCAATATCGCGCTCACCTGTCACCTTCTCTTGGAACCTGCGCTGGACGAGCTGTGGTATTGGATACCGGACTTCACATGCCTGTATGCCGTTTGGAAGGCGCATGGTCTTGAAGTCGTCGGTCATCGTCGATCACCGGCCCCGGTGAGTCTTTTCAATTGTCAATTACAGATGTGCTGGGCTAAGCCAACGGAATAGGCATTCTCGAGGCGCGTGACGAGTAAAGATTGGAAACGATTTGACTACTACGCGAGCCGGATCCGTCGAATCAAGAAGCACGACAACAAGTCCCCCTACCATCCCTTGACAATCAATTTAGTGAGGGCCATCATTGCTGCGACAAACACTCGAGAAGACCCAAATAGTCCGCTTCTCCCGAAATTACAAACAATTTCTTTTGACCTCCAGCATCAAGGAAGCTTGAAGTTCATGGAGTTCCTGATGTGGGACTGTAGTACATTGGAGTCGGTGACGGTATCAGGAGCGTACCGAGGTACAAAGTTCTGGCAATGGGCCTTGGACAATATTCGGAAGCTTCGATGTCCCCTGGAACACTTGGACGTTGGCGCCCTTTGGACAATTTTTGAATGGAATGGCGTCGACCTCGACCTACTTCAGGGTGTCTTCGATGCACTCGAGCAGCACTCCGAGCCTCTCCGGCGAGCAGCACTCCCGTGGGAATGCTTATCGCACCCGGTGCTTCACCCTCGGCTTCATCTCCTCGCGACGCTAGATAGTCTGACGTTGATGGGCGAGGATCATCTTGGCCACAGCGATGCCATCCATCCAGCTCACCTCTCGATCGATGGGCCCAAGGTCTTGAAAGGATCATCCTCAGGGATCATCCGGTTCCTGTTGCTTGACATTCACTTTCGCCGCCTAATCGCCATACACATCGAGGAAGATAACCCTGGGCTGCACTGGCAAAATGTCAAGGATGGACTTCGAGGTGTTGGAACGACCTGTTCGGGTGTTGAATCTTTCACTTGGGTCAGTCCGTACGGGCTGGAAGGATATCACACCCTGGACGTGGCTCAAACATCTACCCCGATACAGTCGTTGTCTCAGTGCTCTGCACTCAGAGAGATGAAGCTATTCTTCGCGCCAGCGAAACCCGCGCGCCACCAGATCGACTCAGCTGTTGCAGCCTTAAATCCAACAGACGGAGAGTGGGAGCGTGCTGCGAGGTCGTGGCCGCTCTTGGAAGAACTGAGTTATAACGTCACTTTCAACCTAGACGACACTACCACACCCGATCGTCCGCCCCTGCATGCCACCTTGTCAACTCTCACCCACTTCGCTCGTCATTGTCGTAACCTGAAGCGCATCAACGTTCCGTTCTACGCCACGGGACTGGAAGAGTTTGGGATGGATGATATCCCTTTCACCAAGGATCTGCAGCACATCGACCTCTGCTACTCTAGGATCAACCATTCAGACCTAGCTACGGTTGCAGTCGGAGACTTCCTTTCCAGGGTTACAACGGGGAGCAACGTCCAGCTGACGATTCCCAGCATGGATAAGAAGGGGCGTTCGAGAAGAATGATGTCGGAAATGTGCCGTACTTCTCCTGTAAAACACGAGAGCCTGCAATGCGTACTTTGGCGTGATGCTCTGGCCGTTTTCAAGACAGGGCGCAAGACCCTTGGGCCATCAGACTCAAGCTAGAGGGGATGGGTTGGATCACATGAGTGGGAGTTGTGGGTTTTGGATGGAGAAGAGCGCTTGCATTTTGTATGATAGGGGTCGGATGTGTGGCCTATGGACTAGGGAAAGCTGCTAAGGAATGTGGATGGGCTCGGGTGCGTTAGCCACTCTGCTAATCTCGGGCCCTCTAGTAATTAGGATTCTGTATGCGAGGCTTTCAAACCCTCGAATAGAAAGGACGAAACAGCATAATTGCATGGCTGGCTTAAGTGTGTACAGTGAAATCATACAGGTGCAAGACCAAAAAGGGGGGGATTGAATGGTACTGGTAATAAGTGAAGTCGAAGGAAAGGAGAAGGGAGTCAAAACGAATGGGGTTACAGGTGAACGAAGTTGCCGAAGCAAAATACAAACCACGAAAGTTACAAGAAAAGACCGGAGAGTGGGGAAGATGAATCAAAAAGCTCGATTGGTCTCCACTCGCGGCTTCGCAGTCAAAGCCTTCATGAGTACCTGCCACGCCAAGTTCATGCACTTCCAAATCCCTTCCTCCGCAATGCCTAGTTCGCATACGTTTGACCATAGGCCGTGGATGAACTTCATCTTCTCCAGTAGCGCCGCGACCTCATACGTGTCTCTGATCGTCTCGACGATCTTCGCCAACAGCTCCCCACGCTCTCGAGCCTGGGCGTTGGTAGTTAGTTCGGTAATCGCCGCCAGTGATTCGGTTGGAATGGGGCATAATGAGGCGCAGAGCCTGCCAAAGTGTTTGGTGTAGAGATAGTCGAAGAGTTTGGCGAATGATGGGGGATGGGGAAGTCGGATAGGCACGACGGGCATAGTGAGGTGGTTGGAGACGTCGGGTTGTAAAGAGGCCGAGGCTGGGAGTGTGGGGAGACGAGCACAGTGTGCGACCAAAACGAGAGCGTTGACTGGGTAGACAACCCCGCCGCCAGTCCCGTTAAGAGGGGAGACGCAGATAAGGTGCGTTGGGTACACGACGAACTGGTTAGGGTAGCTGCTGAGCATGTGGACTTTGAGGTTCGTCGGTGATGGGGGGATAACCATGTTCGAAGTGTCAACGCTGGCGATGCCTCGCAGCATACTGTTGAGGAGGAAGAGACGTATCAGTAAGCTATCTTGTTATCAAAGGGTATAAGAAGATTAGACCCACGCTTCACGACGATTTTGTAATGCGTCCTTGACAAAGGGCAATGCCACCCCGTCCAGATCAGGATCGAGAGCAATAAGCATCTCATTGGTAACCATGGGCATATCAATTGGCCTGGGTAAGGTAACTGGTAGACGATATGTCACCATCGCCTCCCCAGAAGCGGAGGCTGCCGGTTGGATGGTGGTGGCGGGTCGTGCTGCAGGCGCACGCGCGGGAGCCGCCACCGCACGTGAAGGCCGCGATTCAAGCTCTGACCGTACGCTCGTCGTCGATGATCCCGCCGCAACAGCCGTCCGTACTTCTCGTCGGAGGGCAGCCTGCTGGACCGTGGAAGTCGAAATATTGCCGATGATGTTGGAGACGCTGCCTGCGCCGCGAGTGCGAGTTCGTCTTGAGTTTTGGTTGTTGCGTGTTGTGGTAGCTGGAGCTGGAACGATGATAGGCTTTGGCGACGCTAGCCTCGGCTCCACTCGGCGGGGGGAGGAGTTTACGATAGATGATTCGGAAAGCATTTTATGTTTTGATGGGACGGTGGCCAGGCTGATAATTGGTGGGTTTTGAGATTGAAACTGAGCGACGTTTGTCAGGTGGCGAAATCGTTGTTGGTTAGCCAATGTTGTCCGTCTGTCCTATCGTTCCGCCAACTGACCTGGCCAAGTACGAAAAGGAACAGAAGATATGTGGAGAGGGAGGATGGGTGGAGAAGCTGAGAGAATGATATTTCCATGCTGGCCATTTATACTGCCTGTGTTGTGTCAGACAAAGTCACCCAGTGACTTCAACCAGCTATCGAGGGGTTGGATGACGAAGTGAAGTCGAACAATATTTCGACGGTTCTGCTTGTTTCTAACCAACCAATCAGAGTGCGCCGTCTTTTGCCATTTGAACCCTTAGGCTTCCCAGTAACCCCCTATCAGGTAATTCCCACATTACATTGGAACGTGGAGGCCAGGGAGTAAGAGGTGGCTCCGACACGCCCCTAACCTGATGGATGAATGACCTAAACGAGGTTCTGGAATACCCATGCCACCCAATCAGAGCACGACGACTGCTGGCTCTGCCTCGTGACGCCTGCCGTTCACGTCGAACAAAAGATCCACCAGATCAGTCCCGAGATCTGGGTGACGATATTAGGCCCAAAATTTTTGATCGCCAGCTGTGGATTCTACACAGCGCTTGATGGCAACCGTTCATGGAGCTCGGAGGTGACCAGTAATTCCAACAGGGTCTTGCAAAACGATGAATCAATAAAATATTGGCTCGTCAAGGGCACGACCTCCATTCATTGCCATTCGACGGATCAGACTTCGTCTATAAGCTTCGGTCTAGAAGACATGAAACAGCATGCAGCGTCCTGGCGGTTTGCCCCAGCCTGCATGCCTCGCAGAAATTGGATAACGGGACCGCATACCATCGATGGCACGAAGAATAGCCTCATGTTGTTATGGGTTGGCGGGGGCGACAATACGACTTCAACCTGACGCCGCATGCCTTTTATGCCAACGGATGGGGGGCTGTTCATGACGTTCAAGTCAAACTCCGTAGCTGGCGATCCACTGGCCGGACCGAGGCAATTTAATATGGCTATCATCGCCGCAGTCGAGATGACTGTTCCAACATGCGCAATAGGCATGTACCCAAGGTAGTCAACATGCCCTTCGAACTCGCTAGCAGGTCAGGCAAATTAGTACAACCAATCAGGACTCTGGTAACGAACCCAACACCTGCTGGTATACGTATGGCATGCTTCGGCCTATCTTTCCAACTCACTAGGTGCCAAGATCCCGCACCCTTGAACAATCTCGACTCTTTATTAGCACAGCCCAAATTTCTCTGCCATGTACACCTTGCGACTGTTGATTGTGAAAAGTGGCGGTGTGGCGCATGCTACTAGCGGGTGAGAAGGGCCTAAATTCGAACATTCCCCATCGTGGTGGCGAGAGGCTGCTGGTCACGGGCATCCAAGTCACGGTCATCGAATAACATAGCGCTTTTGAGAATGAAGGGCATGGGCGGACGGCGTATGATGATGGCTCCGGTTGTGCGTTATGGGCTACATCCAACTGCCATGCTGGTGGGGTTGACAGCATATCATTCTGTAAGCCCTTTTCTCAAGCTTCTGGGTATTGCTTGGCATCAAGTATCGAGATCGATGTGGCGGCTCCGGGACTGGTGGCGAAAGGCGGCGATGGAAAACAGGCGCCTTTGGCCTTGCGCCCCGAATGGCGCTACTGGCTTGAGTCCTGAGGCACGACCACCAAAAATGGTTTGTGAAATGATAATGGATGCGTTTTGGTGCCATCTTGTGCCGGGGCTGGGGACCCATACTCTGCCGAGGGACTAGGAGCGAGCGTGCGTCCAGTGTCTGGTCTGTTCGCTCGAGGACCAGATCGTGTGGGCCGCTGGGAAGTTTGTGGCTGGGCTATGGTGCTTGTTGGGATTGAGATGGTGCCTGGAGTGGTCCCGGGGGGGGCATCACCGTCTTTTGCCGTAGGAGTAGCTTGCCTGGTACATCCCGAAGGGATGATGAGGATCGAATAGGCGCCTGATGTTTGGTGTACTACGGGAGCCTCCGTTAATGACTCATTTGGTGGCCGTAACCAATACAAAGGCGATGGAGAGGGTAGGGCTAGGAATGTCGACTGGCAACTGACTATTGTCTTCGAGCTGTGCTCCTACGATTAGTGGCTGATCGATGGCTTGGAGTTGACGACACCAACAGGAAGGTTCAAGACGACTTGTCGGTGGCTAGTCGACGAAGAAACATGTCGTTCAGTTCAAAGGATCAGCTATGTTGCCCATCCATCTCTGTGAGCTTGTCAGTTGTGTCAACGACTAGAAACGCTTCTGTTTTCTTGAGGCCGCGACATCGATGGAGCGTGTTGGATGAAAAGCGATGGCGATGACTATCGCCGGTTGACCAGCGCTTGTGTTGAACCTTCCATGGCGGTGCGGTGAGCACTGGAAGACAAGACGCGGTTGTCCCGCTTTATCTCGTGGTCTATGCCCACCGTGCGCGTTGGTAACGATTGAAACTGACATCTTGGTGGTGGGGATGGGATCGGTTAGGGTTGGAATGTTTACCTCGCAATGTTGCTAGTGGTTTCAAGGGTGAAGGCGATCGCTGTCGTTCTGGACGCGTTAGTGGATTGAAGATTCCCTAGTCAACGACGCTGAATATTTACGTTGATTTAAGAGATATATCGACGCGCTCCTGTGGGTGTGTCGAGTCGAGAAGGGGGGCGAGCTACTCCTGCTGGGAGAAAGGATAGTGGTGGAAGAATGTCCCTTGTGCCGACGAGCGGCCGATTAAGCTGATGCTGCAGTCGTGATGCGTGTAAAGAGACCAGGAGAGCCGTACTGGGATGAGATTTATATGGTTGTGTCGATACGAAGGTTGTTTTCAGTGCTGTCTACTCCCTACCGCGCATTAGGGGCAAAACAAATGTTTGTCCCACTATTTGCCCCCATCTACATTTTTCCTAACCTCGCAATCTTGACCATCTGTAGTACACGCCCGGCCACTATCTTGAATGGATCACACAGCACTGGAAGTGACCGCTCTTGAACCCATAGCATCTTCCTCCAAAGCTCTCGTGTCTTTTACCAATGATCTCCCGTCCTCCTCTCCAGATGACCGACCGCCATTCTCGGACCTTGCTTTGACGGAGCAGACCATGAAGGGCATCAGTGATATGGGTTTCACAACTATGACGCCTGTACAAGCACGGACTATACCTCCTCTTCTTGCTGGGAATGATGTGCTGGGTGCTGCGCGGACCGGGAGCGGGAAGACTCTGGCGTTCCTCATACCAAGTATCGAGCTGCTATGTCGATGGAAGTTCAAGCCGCGGAATGGTCAATAAAATCCTTTCTAATATTCTCAATCAGACCTTGAGCTTATACCTTGTGATCTTTTTATAGGTACTGGGATCATCGTCATCGCACCAACACGAGAGCTCGCCCTGCAGACGTTCAACGTCGCAAGAGACCTCATGAAGCATCATACTCAAACCTTCGCCATAGTCATGGGTGGCGCGAACCGGAAAGCTGAGGCAGATAAGCTACAGAAAGGTGTCAACCTGCTGATCGCGACGCCAGGTCGATTACTCGACCATCTAATGGTAAACCACATTTTTTCTACAGTCCTAACCGTTAAAATGATTAACCCCTATCTTTGGTTTAGAACACGAAAGGATTTGTGTTCAAGAATGTCAAAGCACTTGTGATAGATGAGGCCGATCGGATATTGGAGGTCGGATTCGAAGAAGAGATGAAAAAAATCATCTCATTAATCCCAAAAGGTGCAATATCTACCCCCGGGCCCCAACTACTTGACAGTAACACTAAACTGCGTATTCACTCTTAGAGAATCGCCAATCCATACTCTTCTCCGCAACACAAACCACAAAAGTCACCGACCTCGCCCGAATATCCCTCCGACCCAATCCACTCCTCATCGACGTCGAATCTCCTAAAGAGGCGAGCACCGTCACGACCCTCTCTCAAGGCTATGTCGTCTGCCCGTCCGATCGGCGCTTCCTCCTTTTGTTCACATTCTTAAAGAAGAACCTGAAAAAGAAGGTCATCGTGTTCTTCTCGAGTTGCAACAGCGTGAAATACCACGGCGAACTGCTCAACTACATCGACGTGCCTGTGCTGGATCTTCATGTAAGTAATCCGAGTCTAACTTGACGCCGTCTTTCATGGTTATCCTTCCTGAGCGACATACTCGGGAAGTGCAACTCACACAGTCGCGTGGCTTTGTCTCCTCCAGGGCAAACAGAAACAACAAAAGCGTACCAACACATTCTTCGAGTTCTGCAATGCTGAGTCTGGAATCCTATTATGTACGGACGTCGCTGCGCGGGGGCTCGATATTCCGTCAGTGCATTGGATCGTGCAGTTCGACCCTCCAGATGACCCTCGTGACTATATCCATCGTGTTGGACGGACGGCTCGTGCAGGTAACTCTGGGAAGAGTCTACTCTTCCTCTTGCCATCAGAGATTGGATTCCTTCGGTATCTGAAAGAGGCGAGGGTACCTCTAAACGAGTTCGGGTTCCCCGACAGCAAGGTTGCGAATGTGCAGAGCCAGGTAGACAATTCCTTATCCCACTCGGTTCAAATTGCTTGATCATTTGATGTTTCTATAGCTGGAGAAGCTCCTCCAGAAGAACTATTATCTGCACGAGTCGGCCCGGGATGGCTTCCGCTCTTACCTTCAATCATACGCTAGCTATTCGTTGAAAGGCATCTTCGATGTTAACAAGCTTGACCTCGCTAAAGTCGCAAAGGCATTTGGGTTTACGGTTCCTCCAAGAGTGAACGTCAACATTGGTCGAGATGGCGAGGCGGAGATCAGCGGGGCGCTGAAGAGGACGCGAGACGAGTTCGCTTCGGACAATGAAGACGGGAACGGCGATAGTGGGTGGAAGGGATTCCATGAGAAGCAGGAGAAGAAAAAGAAGACGAAGAAGACTCCAGCTTGAGTGATGTGGTGATCGTCGGGAGGTATATTGAAGTTTCTTATCTGTCCCTATGCGGTTATGCTTTCGCGTCCTGCAAATCCATCCGAGGGGCGTGAACGGAGATATAAGATGAATTGTGTCACCGCCGGAACCACCATACAACAATAAAGAACCAGGATACGAGGACGAGAAAGATCATGTAACACGCCCACCGGCCGCCTTGACGTGTGGCCATAGCATTCATACGGCGGAACGTACCACCTAGTATGCCAGATGTTTCGGCGAAGGCGTCGTTCTGGGGTATATAGCATCAGCGTCTTCCTTCAGATAGCATTTGTCACGGAAGCCATACCATTTGGGACAACTGCACTGTAGAATCTCGAACCTCGTTGCCAATACCAATCGTGATCTTCAGAGAGCAAGCGTTGGCCAAACACGCCGAGGAGGGCAGTGGGCGGAGAGCTAGCTTACATCTTTGAGGAGCTTGACCTTGGCCGTCAGCCCTTCCAGCCGCTCGTCATTCTGGCCCTCTAGGTCCTCTGCAAATCTATGCGCTCCGTATGCGCCATTCCCATTCCCATTTGATGTTGGGAGAAGTGGCGACGTCCGACCTGATCCAGAGGGTGTATTGGAGTACAGTGTGCCATTAGAATATTGGCTAGAGCGATCTCGATAAGAGAGGGTGGATGGAGGGACGCCTAACCTAGGTCGGGACCTCGACTGTCAGATAAGTTTACGAAGTTTAAAAGTGAGTGACTGACCGGCTCATGGCATATAATATAGCGCAGGTGAAAGTACGAGGATGGGGTGCGATGCGACACGTCGACTAGGGCTAGTGGAACATTTGTTATTGAGCATCTGTGACAAACCCGCAGAACACGCGGAAACCACTCTTGGTTCAAACTTACTTGTCCATCGGACCTCAAATGAGCACAAAACACGACTTAAAGGGCATTATGGTCTCTACTGGTGAGTCACCGACCGGATCCATCTCCCTCGACCGAGCACACATCAATGGAGGAGTGCTCACTTCCTGTGCTAGTATTGGTCATTGCTGCTGTATCTCTCGCTGCCGCTTCGTTAGGCTACTACATGGGCAAGAGGAATACTCGAACGCTACAATTACCACCCGAGTTTTCTCAAGCCGGAGGAAAATCCGCCTCAGCTCCCGCGCCAGAGGAGGGCAGCGACAGCGAGGAGGAGGAGAAGGAAGAAGAGGGTGCTGACATTGACTTGAACGCGGTGTCAGCTGGCCTTTTTGAGGCGTGTAAACTCGTGAATAGATCTGTCTGGATCTCGTGCCCCATACTGCCAAGTGCTGATCCTTCAATCAGGTATTAGTTGTTCGTTCAGACTTGGGTATGACGAAAGGGAAAATTGCGGCTCAATGCGGGTGAGAGCTCACGCTGTATACTGGGAGTTGTTGCCAAGTTCAACAAGTGCTTCCTGTCTCAGGCATGCTACATTAGCGTGCTATAAGGCTCTCAAGAAAACCAACCCAAAAGTAGGTTACTTGGTGTGATTGAATTCTCGTCACCGACTTGTTGATATTTCTATCTGCTGTCTAGCTTCTGAAACACTGGGAGCGCGTTGGGTAATATCTAACGGCTCTATCGCTCTCAAGGACACACGACGTGGAGCTAATCATATCACCAATCTGTTCCAGACAAGCCAAAGTCGCGTTACGCTGCGATTCTGAGGAGGAGCTGTTGACTCTACAAGCCATGGCTCAGAGCGTAAACCTCTGTGCGCGCGTCATCCGAGATGCGTATGTTGATGTTTTTAATCTCTTCAATTTAGCGTGTCATTAATATCTACTGCAGTGGACGGACACAGATTGCATCCGGTTCTCAAACAGTGCTGGGGATCGGGCCAGGCAAGTGTCAACTTCAAGCACCAGCGCGCTTCAAGTGCCTTACCGCCTACATCTTTTTAGGCCCTGTACAACTTGTCAACCAAGTTACTGGAAAACTAAAACTGCTTTGAGATGTTTACCTGTTGGGTAGTCGCTGTCATGTATCCTTGACTTTTAAGTTGCCCAGCCAAACCTCCTGACGACCTATAGATAATATCTTTGCACAACCGATTTGTCTATACATTGGGTCGAAAGAGCTGGGAAGATTGTTCGGGCGCAAAATGAAACGAAGTGGTGTTGCCTGATCCAATTCTCGACCTGGTAAAGGATTCCTTTCTAAACAGAGGATATACCTTTATTGTTAAAGGCATTATGGGAGGATTATGAAGCATGTTTTGGTTCACTAACCGCGCTTTCTTCAACGTCGTGTATTGCGCGCATCCAGTTGGGTACTAACCGACCACCTTTTCGACACCTTTGGATCAGTCTTTCCACCAACGACAGAGAACTTATTCTCCCGGGCTCGCGCGTGGCCCATCGTTTGGACTATATGTTCGCCTCAAATATCGATACTTGCTGAG
>WSTV01000415.1:0-26998 GCA_019632285.1 Tulasnella sp. 332 | reverse complement strand
TCGAACCCATCGGCGCTGCGCGCCATTGAATTGAATTGGCTCTGCTTTGCATTGATATTATACATTGACTTTTTCTGCTATACATTTGACTGCTCTGATATTACGGGTCCATTCACGGTATTTAATGAGATTACCAGAATTTTGGGGGTCAATCAGTATACTTTTGCAGTATTCTTGAAGTCTGCCTCCCACTCCGTGCACCAGCTAATACGGTCCATATTGAAATCGCTGAAGCCATCATAGTGTTCATCCTCTTGTCACTGCCTATCCCTCCTCCTCAGCATTGTTTTGGATGTTTCCTGCCATCCGCTTCACTGAACCTATTGTTGGCCGGCCGACCGACCGACCGATTGAACACACTGAGCTTGACCACTCCTCATGTACGTGGTCGGCGTAAATAAAAAGGCTCGGGAACTGGTTGTTCAGGGCCATGCTGAGCAAAGACTGGCAAGCCGGAGAGACGTTTAAAATCACATTCTCACAGAATCCAAATCGGGAAATCCGGTTGGGCAGGCCTCACGACCCATCGTTGGGATCCACTTAATCATACGACGAAGTCAGTCGAGAGTACGGTAATATCAGAAAACAGGTGTCATTGGTCATAGGCCCTATCTAGACATGAAGGAGTTTCATGCCCATCTTAACCTAGGTAACGGATGTTCATATGCTTCTGGCCCAAGTGGTAAGGAAGCTGTTACGCAAGTATCGTGCAATCGCCCTGCCGATGGATGTATATTTGCGTTATGAAGCTGGGTCCTTGGTGCCTCTAATGCCTCGAATCTTGCAGGACATCAAGCACAGGTGATGAGCGGCCAGATTCATAACTCTAGATCCTCGTTCTTCAAGAGGGTTCCTACCATGGAGAGTATGCAACATGTCCTTGCTGCCAGCGCGATCCGTGTAACTCGATGCGATCGCTGTGCCTCCTCTTAAGAGGTGCACCAAAGGGGCGCTATGAATGCATAACCAAGGTTTTGTTACAACAACAACGGTGAAGTGAACCATTGGACTTCTTGCTTGGAGTCGATCTGAACCTTGTCCCTGGATGCGTGTCCACCCTAGGCGGATTGCACGGCCACCCTGAATGCACTTCATGACTCACGGTCACCCCTGCACATGCACTTCCGCTCCATGCGCTACTCGGGCACTGGATGTTCATTGCGCATTACTAAGCGTGTACCAGAACAGTCCATATAGTTTTCAAATACTATTTCTGGCGTCTCGGAAGAGCAGCCGAGTTGTTGCTGGAAGTTAGGTCATTAGCCGCTGATTATCCCGAGGCTGAAGCTGCCTCGCGTTGAGAACGGTTTAGCCGATCATCTCGATCATCCAAAATCATCCAAAAAATGGACTAAATAGTTGACATTTGTCTAGGATAGAGTTCCCGATCCTGCCCCATGATCGAACAGCCATCTTCTCTACCCCTTCAACCGTAACTTCAGTGCACACTTGCTCCAAAGTGTCAACGAAGGAACATGGACATCGCACGCTTTCAAGGTACTCGAATACCACGACCAGTCGCTTTCGCTCGCCTTCATCAACATCCTGTATCGTACATCCCTTCCGAGTCTACCCTTAGGAGACTTCAGTGGTACCTATGTTTTCTCTCATGAATGCTGATCGCAACGAAGGAACGATGACTCCTCCCCGCCAAAATCCTATATCACCCCTAACGAGTCCGCTCAACGACAAGATCAAACTCAATAGGTGGAATTCAAACGAGACACGACTGGAAAAAATTGAATGCCTCATCGATTGGCTTGTCGATTTTAGGGTGACTCACCCAGATGATATACTCCCCGAAGAGACAGACCGGATACAACAGTGTGCATCATCGTCCCAGTCGAGCTGACCGATTATTTACTGTTTCTGTTACTTTGATGACCTAGGGCTTTGGAGCAAATGGAACATATGCAACAGCTCGTGGATGAGGGACCCATCATGAATTTTCTTTCCGTTCGGTCCAACGCTAATCGAGTGTTTCGTGAGCTAATTGGGTTGAGGAGGCGTGTCTGGGTATGCGACTCAACCATTATTCACACGGTCTTGCCAGCTGATTTTGCGTCAAAGACAACGCTTACTTCAAGGAACTTGGGCTCCCAACAAAGAAAGCTAGAGATCCCTCCCAAAGAGATCACAGCCATCGATGTCTTACAGACGGTTAGAGGCATAGTAGCGGAGAGTTCAATCAAGACTCTGAGAGCATCTCCAAAGCAGACACCAGTGAGTGCTCGCGGCGGATCCTTGATTTTATTGACCACGACATACCTGCGCGGCAAACAGGATAGTCAGGCCTGCTCCAGCACCCAAGACAACGAGAATAACGCAGAATGGGCCTTTATCAAGCCGGGACCTGAATGCGACCAGCCGCCGGATCCCTCGTTATACAAGCCAGTTCCAAGACATATCTTGGGCAAGTATGGAAAGACATGATCTGGGAAGGGGTGGAAGGGCGGGTAATCAGCACGGGTTTATTGGCTGGTTCTATTTCTTCTTCGTCGTCTTCTTCTTCTTCTTCTTCTTCTTTCTCCTCCTCCTCCTTATCCCCATAATTTGGTACGTCAGTGTGATTGAGGGAATAGATAGGGCAGTTCGAGCCACGAGTTTGTGTTATGCATTGAGCGAGAAGTGTCTGCAAGACTAGACGGCCCATCGGAGATTATGGATTCTGAATCCGCCACACAAGCAAACTACGTTCATAGATCTCTACAACCACCTCCCACGAGTCAAAGACTATGGCAGATGTCGAAAACCCGCCGCCGCCAAAGCCCAGCGAGCCAGCCCAGGCGTTGAAAGCTCCGAAGAAAGGGGGCGTTGTCGCCCGTAAGCTCACGGTAAATGAGCTGGAGTGGGTGAAAAGGTTTGACTTTTTGGAACAGGCTGGCTATCGGCTACGTCCCAGATACAAACCCGGTTGGGAACCTTCGTGGAAATTAGGAGAGACGTCCTTGAATCACGAAGACTCTATTTTCCTTGACGTCAGTACCAGCTCCGTATCGTCCAGCCATTACTGGGCTGATGAAAACCGCAGACGCCGAAGCTAATAGATGCCACACGACTCAGTGATGGTATGACCGTCATGCTCAAGTGCATACCAGATGACACTGAAGAGGCGGCTATTGGACTGTACCTATCGTCTGAGGAGCTTCGTCAGGACCCGCGTAACCACGCAGCCCCTATACTGGCGGTCTTGCGCGATCCATCCGACACAGATTACGCGATAGTCGTGATGCCACTACTACGTCGGGTTGATGCGCCTCTCCCTCAATCCGTTCGTGAAGCGGTGGAATTCGTCGACCAACTGTTGGAGGTAAGTCTCACGTGATGGTTCCAGATGCAGAATGAATTCGATTAGACCCCCCACCCCCAAAGGGCATGGCATTCATGCATGAGCATCAAATCGCCCATAGGTTTGAAATATATTCTGGACATGGTGGTATCCATATGCTAACCCTTCACTGGACTTTAGAGATAGCGCTTGGGGCAACGTTATGATGGACGGCCGCAGGATATTCCCTGGTGGATGGCATCCGCAGTCCCCGGAATTACGCCCGGACGGCAAGCACGTACTACCCGATACGCCCTCATCAAGGACATCGGTCGGAGGTGTCCGGTATTATTTTATTGATTTCGGTATATCATCACGAGGGTTGGACTCTGTCACTGGAGCCGATGGTCAGGAGGAAGCCCCTGAACTCTCCGCCACAAAGCCTTACAACCCATTCAAGCTGGACGTTTACGTATTAGGAATGGCTTTTCATCACTTCCTTCTTAAGGTATGTTGCTCCCGCATCTGAGGGTGATGTGATTCACAATCATCTGTCTACCAGACGCACGGGCGCTTGGAATTCATGCAACCTCTGGTCGATTATATGACCCCCGAAGATCCGAACACCCGCCCGTCGATTGTCGAAGTAGTCATCCGATTCCAAGAGATCCGATCGAAACTGACGAAGAAGGACCTGTCACAGCGCCTTACACCCAATGAACTGGAACCAAAGTGGACTCGTCTATGGAACGATCTTGTATGGCAGATTTGGGAGCATTGGTGGGCCATTAAGCCCAAATCACGAACTGAGCTCCCTCCGTTTGCATGAGGGTACGTCATCCTCACCATGAAACCTGATACACTCCTGACGCATTATTTAATCTCTTTCCCCAAATTCAGTGGCCTATCGCTCCAAATGTCATCGCTGTCGTGGTCACCATTGTTAGGCTTGAATGGATGTGATACCATTGCAATCATCGTTGGCCCCCTTCCCGCCAACGACACTCTTCACATTTCCAATCCCATCATTTGCTCTTTGTTACTCGTGCTTTCTTAGTTGTGTTTTCGGGTGCTATCAACATGCTATCCTTGGGGCTTGAGATTCCCCTGCTGTAAACTTACGCTGCTGCGTGCCAACCCTTGGAATGATGAGCGCTGCAGGGACATTGCGATTTCGCATTCACAGGGAGATGTTGGCGTTGAGGAATTACTCGGCCGCGGTGACCATGCTCCTACTGCGCCTGCCGTTGACCGGGAGTGCCCTCATGCTGTACCCAACCCCCAGGCTGCCGTCGCGGTCTACATAGCGACGTGAGTGATGCTCAATGGTTTGCAGCACGTTCCTCACACGCCGGGATTTCGAATGGAACATGGTAGCGAGAAGCTTCATTTGTAAATCTGTACATTGCCCGTTTAAATTTCTTTATGTTTGATTATATGGAAATTCCTTCCATCATGTGCTATATTATTTTAGATGAACTGAAGAATTCACTTGTCATATATGGACGACATAGTGCACCCACACACGGTGAGGTGCCTGGATACTTGGAATTTGGACTGCCCACGTTGACAGCTCCCTCCCTCACTTATAAACGCGTTGACCGCTGTTACTCTGCTCTTGGGCTTCTGCTGCTGCCTTCGCTATTCGCATGATACATCTCGATAGATAACACCACCAAAGAAGCGTTCTACACTCCCTCTCACCAATCTTTCTTTTGATGGAGTACATATACCTGGCTCTGCTGCCTCTGGTTGTCTTGCCACCAGTGGTACGTGCACAGTCTCACATTCACACCCGACACACCTATGATGATTCGCTTTCACTTCATCCTTGTTCTATGAGCCTCGGGTTTATGCTTTTTCACGAGGGTATGCTCGCTGGGTCCTTGACGAGAATCAATGCGGGCCGGACACGTCGTTGTCCCCAGTCTGATCCATTCCACAACCACCTTCCACAGCCGGAAGCGTACGCTTGGATGACCTGTTTACTGAGACTGCCTTTCTTTTGATTAGCTCTACCTTGCTCTCATTTTCCTTTCTCCCCCGGCCACCCTCAAATCTTCACCAACCGAGCTCGTCTATCGATGCGCCAAGGGCAGTTCTACCACCTTTCCTCTCCCTGAAATTACCGCAGCACCCAAAGTTTCGCTCTCCGTCATCGTACCAGCATTCAACGAGACACTGCGACTAAAACCGATGCTCACAGCCGCAATAACCCACCTCTCTTCCCTCCCAGCATCCTCCAAACGCACATTCGAAATCATCGTAGTGGATGACTGCTCCAAGGACGCAACAACCTCAACCGCATTGGAATTCGCCAAACAGAATCCGAAAATCGACATTCGCGTCGTTACGTTTGCGAGGAATCGAGGCAAAGGAGGGGCAGTGCAACATGGTGTATTACATTGTCGTGGAGAACGCGTTTTGATGGTCGATGCAGATGGAGCGAGTAAGTTTTCTGATTTAGAGAAGCTGTGGGTCTGTCTGGACGAGGTTGAGAGCGGTGAAAACGGTGTTGCCGTTGGCAGTAGAGCACATATGGTCAATTCCGAAGCAGTTGTTAAGGTATGCGGACTCACACTAATATCCCGCAGTCGGAAGGTCTCAGCCACTCACGCATCCCGCTTCATAGCGCTCGTTTCTACGGAATTGCTTGATGTATGCGTTCCATGCACTCCTCCGCACCGTCGGTGTGAGCTACATCCACGATACCCAATGCGGCTTCAAGGTAAGCTTCCTGACGATTGCAACCTTTAATTTACATCTCCCTTTAATCGCTATCCTTCTGTGACTCTCAGCTCTTTACCCGCTCATCTGCTCGCGTCCTCTTCCAATCGCTCCACCTACACGGCTGGGTCTTCGACGTGGAACTCTTGTTGCTTGCTCAACGGCTCGATATCCCCGTCGTAGAAGTGCCAATAGAATGGCAGGAGATCGACGGGAGCAAGATGAGCCTGATGAGGGACTCAATTAATATGGGCAAAGATGTATTGCTCTTGAGGGCCAATTACACGATTGGGAGATGGCGGGCGGTGGACGATGAGAGATCGAAGAAGAATTAATTGGGTCCCGCCTTGCTGTAACTTGTATCCTTTCTAGTGTTATTGAATGGATGACCGCAGGGTGATGAGACCTGTTCTCAATAGGGAATATGCGTACGTAAACGATTAGTGTTGTTAAAATGACAGTAAAAGATGTCCATAACCAGCGACATGAACTTCATTCTGCTCTCAACTTCGGGCGCGCCTGTAATTGGCGTGTTTCACGATGGGCTCTTTCCCCGGGGGTGGCCCGAAAAGTAAATGCAAAAGTTTTATCACAAGACGCGCTTTGGGACGGGTTTTTGGTATGTCTTTTGCTTTTTCTGGGTTTGACCGTGAAGCCCCCTCCAGCTTTCATAAGCTACGTCCTCTGAACTTCAACGTACAACGTTTGTTGATATGTGCGCAGGCCTGTCCTCATCTTTTGGCGCAACTTTTAGGATCTGTATCCCAAAGGTAGATGGCCAAAAGATGTGCCAGGACTCCGAGGCTCTTAGCACATCTTTAAAAATGACGGACTTTTGAAAGCTCAAAGACCTTTTCAAGAAACGAATTCGCTTTTAGACGAGGCTTTGGACAACTTTTAGAAAAGTATCCATCGTGAAACACCCCAATGTCTGAGCGGGTTCTCTGAGCAAGTTTCGACCACTTAGGACGCATGGCGCAAGCGATGAGACTTCTAGTAACAAAGCAAATAAGATAGCAACACCAATAGCACTAGGGGTACACAACACATAGTAGTACAATGCAATAAGGAAATGGAAACCAAGACTCAAGTGGATGGTTACTTCTCCTCTTCCCCCTTCTTGGAGGTTTTACTTGGTAGGAGTTGAGGCTGGATGAAGGGAACCACACCACCCTGGCTGATGATGACATGGCCGAGAAGTTTGTTCAACTCCTCGTCGTTCTTGATGGCGAGTTGAAGATGCCTGGGTACAATACGGGCCTTCTTGTTGTCACGAGCGGCGTTGCCTGGGAAGCATGAAGGTGGTCAAGCAATGTGATTCGTATCCATGACGAACTTACGACTCACCAGCAAGTTCAAGGATCTCGGCAGCGAGATATTCCAGGACAGCGGCAAGGTACACAGGTGCGCCAGAGCCCACCCGCTGAGCATAGTTGCCTCGCTTAAGGAGACGATGGATACGACCAACACTGATAGCAAAACAAGAAGTCAACGCAAGTTCGAGCTGAGGGAGGGAAAGACTACGTCGACTCACGGGAACTGGAGACCAGCCTTCGCTGACCGAGAGCTACCCTTAATCTCAGCGCCAGCCTTGCCACCAGCCTTTCCGGACTTTCCACCTTTGCCAGACATTATTGATTGGAGTTGAGAGTAGGGGGGGAAGGGTGAAGATTGTTGTTAGCTTGAATGAGGAGCGTAGAGCAAGTGCGGTTGGTGGTCAAGAGCGAAAGACGCGACTCGTCCGGTCAAATTATATGGGTCGCGCAATGTTATGTCTTTCCCACGCTTGCACGTGAAGGGTATAGCATCCGTCGCCCCTTTCCCAGAACTCATATAAGGACACCGCGCGGTGGACGACTCTAACCCGCAAACCACCCCCGCCACCACCGCCTCTACCCACCTACCACCCCTACATTAATCACCCCCCACCCCCCAAACCCCCTTACAACCACAATGACTGGCCGCGGAAAAGGTGGAAAGGGACTCGGAAAGGGCGGAGCCAAGCGTCATCGTAAGATTCTTCGCGACAACATCCAGGGCATCACAAAGCCTGCCATCCGCCGTCTTGCACGGAGAGGAGGTGTTAAGCGTATCTCTGGTCTCATTTACGAAGAGACTCGTGGTGTGCTCAAGATCTTCCTTGAGGTTAGCTCTCTTCTCGACTCGGAGGATCTGGACGCTCTTGGTCCAAATGCTGACTGTCTCTTGCCGCTGTTTAGAACATCATCCGTGACTCTGTGACATACACCGAGCATGCCAAGCGGAAGACTGTTACAGCCCTCGACGTTGTCTATGCACTAAAGGTTAGTCCCACATCTTCACACCTGAAGATGGGTTTCTGATAATTGTGATTTTCACAGCGATCGGGCAGGAGTCTATATGGCTTCGGCGTGTAATCGTTTCAGGCTTGCAACTTCATATTCTCGGCTTGTATCTTGTTCTCTGTACCTCTACTCGTGTCGCTATCTT
Organism: Tulasnella sp. 332; assembly: GCA_019632285.1. Taxonomy (NCBI): domain Eukaryota; kingdom Fungi; phylum Basidiomycota; class Agaricomycetes; order Cantharellales; family Tulasnellaceae; genus Tulasnella; species Tulasnella sp. 332. The sequence continues at coordinate 18,534 of WSTV01000415.1, read as the reverse complement.
ATTCATTGTACTGCGCAAAGCTCACCATAACGTCCAGTCATTCGTGTCTGCGCGCAGTAAGTTTAAAAAACAAGTGAGGCGTTATGAAGCCTTGCCTCAGGGGCCTCCGTGATTACGCAAATCCAGTCAGATCTCCAACATGAGCTCGACGACCACGGACCCCAAAGTGGCCACTGCCATCTCCACGCCAAGCGTCATACCTCCAACGCTAAGCGCGAGTAATCCATGGGTAGATGATACTATCGGTGCCATCACGCACGCTGCTGCGACTGCTACGGATACGCCTCTAACGCCCATACCTCCTCATGAGTTGGAACTCACTTCGCCCAAGAGCGCCTTTGACGACGGGATCGTGCCTCCATCACCAGCCAAGGTTGCAGTAGACGTATCACTTCTCAACGAGTTTGACCCTCTCGTAGACACGGGACAGGCTTGGTCGACGTCAAAAGGTCACCCGCCGCAGCCACCGACCGACGACCCTCCTCCCACCAATCCAGCACCCCCGCCGCAACCAGCACAAACCTCGTCTGGTTTGAGTTTTGGCCATAGGATCAGTCCAAGCCTCGGCAAGATCTCCTTATCGAAACGATTCCGACGTCCCTCGACCGACCTCGACACGCCCACCTCTGCCGCAGCCAACGTCACAACCTTCGCCACATTGGCATCATTGGCTCGATCGCCGTTCGGCGGTGGTCGCGATAGGTCTGGCTCGAGCGCGCTGGCACAGACGCCTTCCAAAACGTCGTTAGTAGGAACTGCGTCGGAGCCCAGCACACCGCAGAAGACGGAGACTGCTTTACCGCCATCGTCATCTGCTGAACGACCGCCAGCTGTACCTGTGAAGGATGAACGCACGACATCAGAGTCCTCGCAGAATACTGTTGTCGCTGGTGGAGAGTCAAGCAACAGCGCGACGCCTTCGGAACCGGTGTTTGACTTCCAAAAGTTCTTGGATCAAATGAAGACCAAGAGCGCGGAACCTGTGGCGAAGTACCTCCGAAGGTTTGTGGATTTTCGTATCTTAGTCTAGGATGCGCATCAAAAATAGTGGGGGAAGACTGACCTAGAATTCTCCAACAGCTTCCTAAACAACTTCGCCAAGCGAAACTTCACCGTCACCGACCAGATCCAGTTGATCAGAGGGTTCCAAGACGTACGTCTCCGGTCATTAACTTAAGTACGATCTGGTTTTGCTGACGGGAACTCCTCGACACAGTTCATCATCGTCAAGATGCGGGACTGTTCCGTGTGGAGGAACGCATCGGATTCCGAATTTGAGAACGCTACAGAGGCGATGGAGAAGTTGGTCATGAATCGCTTGTATGACTAGTACGTCCTATCTCCTGGCGCTCACCGTTTCATTGTTTCAACTTTTCACTCATGACGATGATGATCCACGTACAGCACTTTTACACCTCAGATCGACCAGATGACGCACTCGGTGACGACCGACGACTTGGAACGAGATCATATCCTCCGACAGCGGATGAAGCTCTTCGTTTGGGTGAAAGAGGAGCATCTGGATGTGCCTGTCGGGGAGGGGAGTCAAGGCTTTCTCGCATTTGCTCAACAAGGTCGCTCAGGCTCATCCGCTGGCGCGAAGAATGTCTGCTAATGAGGAAAATGGATGGAATAGAACTCTTGAAGATGAATCACTACAAGGCGCCAAGGGATAAGCTCATCTGCATTCTCAACTGCTGCAAGGTTATCTTCGGTAGGCGAAACTGTCGGATGACAAGTCGCAAAACCGACTGACATGACGCTGTTTAATTCGCCAGGTCTTATACGCCACCTGGGACGGGAGGAGGGTGCGGATTCGTTCATCCCGATCTTGATCTTTGTGGTCCTCAAGTCCAACCCGGAGCATGTCATATCGAACATCGAGTACGACTTTCTAACTGCAAGGTCGCTTTGTCTGGATGATAGCTGACGGTCCGATCGCTGTGAATGATCAGATACATCAATCGGTTCAGGAGTCCAGATAAGCTGCAGAGCGAGGCTGGGTATTATCTGTCTAGTTTGGTTGGTATAACTGGTCTCTCCGGGCTTGAACATCGAGCGTCGCTGAAACTCTGAAATCAATCTAGACTGGGGCTGTCTCCTTCATTGAGACCATGGATCACTCGTCGTTGTCGTGCATTACGCAAGAGCAGTTCGAGACGTGAGCTTGCTATTTTGTTGTCGGATCTGCTTCGAGCTCAACGCCCCATCTCGGATAGTAACGTCGAGATGGCCATCCAAGCTCTGCCGCTATCCCCAGAACTCAACGCTCCAGACGCACCACAGTTCTCATCCTCGCCCGGACGACCCCGCACTCCATCCTCCCAACAGGCTCATCTAATCAATAGCCCGAAAGCCCGCGCATCACCGCACACAGGAGAAGAACCCGCCGTACCGCTCAAGCTTCCAAGCACAGCGACCATCGCCGAAGATACCAAACGATTCCTCCAACGTACAGGTGACTCCATCAGTAAACCTCTGAACGCGATCGGGAAGATCTTCAACGAGGCACTGGACGGGTTGGACGAGCGTGATCGAGAGCGAGAGCAACGACGGGGCAGTACAGATATAGGTGGTGGAGCAGATCTGGCGGGGAATCTGCTCGCGAATGTCACGCCCGATTGGCTGTTTGGTGGGAGTGGGAGCGGAACACCTGTGAGAGCGACGACGCCTAATGTGGCGCAGACACCTATCGGAGGAGGTGGCCCCGTTCAAGTCGCTCAGACGCCGTATCGTCCGAGGGTGCGGCCGGGCAGCGCGGGTGGACCGGGGCCAAGACATGGGTCCTTGACTCCGGAGCCAACGCCGACGCAATTCGGGAGGAACCCTTCGTATGGATTCGGGTCTCCGCTAAGTGGGTCGGGCTCGACGTCGTTGCCTGGAACTCCCAACCGGCCGCTGGTGCTTGACTTTCAGCAGCAGCAACGGCAACCACAACCACAACAACAACAGCGGCCGCCAACCCAACAGCTTCAGACAAACCACTCACACCTTGGTATGCCATCGCCTGATCCGCGTTCCGGTGGGACTGACGCGTCATTGGAGCTGACCGCTCTGCAGAACGAGATCGATCGTGCGCATAATGCGGCGAACGAGGCGAGCAGGGGGACGTTGTTGCAGATGTTCCCTGGGTGTGATCCCGAGGTGGTGGATATGGTTCTGGAGGCGAATAGAGGGGATCTAGGCATGAGCATAGACCAGTTGTTGGAGATGACGGTCGTGGTGTGATTTGGGATGCATGTAGCATGTAGCCAGCATTGGCAGATTTCTGAGTCTCTGACCCTAGATTTGTGTTCGTCCGCATTTTCTACTCCCGATTTGAGTCGTGACCGTGTGCTGCAGTAACGGATCACCTGTGCACTCCTTTCTGCAAGCTCTTCTCTTAATGGCCATAACGGAATAGGCTGCCCACTTTTCTCTAATCTCTGTCGATCACGTACATGCTATCGCATCGTACCGAGTGATCTCCGACCACCCCGGAATCCCCATCTCCGTTGCATAATCTGGTCGAGGGCCCGGCTCATCGCGACTCAACGGCGTTCATCTACCCCCATCTGGCAGCGGGGCTCCTCCAGCTGCGAACTCAAGGCTCATAGCGGACAGCCGAACGCCGAAGTCGGGAAAACCAGTGCCACCCACCGCAACAGACCTGCAGATGGCGACAAGGAGAAAGATCTACGCACGTGTGTATCTACCCATAGTCTGACCGTCGCGTTCGTTAAACTATCTATGCAATGTCCATAGAGATCTGCCGGGACCGGGCTGCGTGTGACGGAACGGACCCTTAAAGTATGGCGTCACGGTCACGACCTTGGAATCTTGACGAGATGCCCAACAGATTAAAAGAGATCCGCTCTTGATTACGTCCATCTCCAACCATCCTCACAACCCAATCCTCACCAACACACCATGTCCAGCTCCCAGATCCAAACGATCCAGACGAAGCCTTTTGAGGGTCAGAAACCCGGAACGTCTGGTCTTCGCAAGAGGTGAGTCGTATGGCTTCATCGGTCAACCCATAACTGATCTTGACGTATTAGGGTGAAGATCTTCGAGCAGGAGGTACGTCTTTGTTGGCGAGATCAGTGAACCCAACGCCAACGATTGATTCTGCAGCACTACACGGAGAACTTCGTTGCCTCCATCCTGGAGGCGGTCCCTGAAGGCGTCTCTGGGTCGACACTTGTCATCGGTGGTGATGGTCGCTATCACAATGATGTGACCATCAAGGCCATCCTCAAAATTGCAGCTGCAGAGGGCGTCAAGAAGTTGATCATTGGGAAGGACGGCATCCTCTCCACCCCAGCTGCGTCGAACATTATACGTAAATACAAGGCTACTGGCGGTATCATCCTCACCGCCAGTCACAACCCTGGAGGTCCCAATGCCGATTACGGTATCAAGTACAACATGCGAAACGGTGGACCCGCACCAGAATCAGTCACAAACAAGATCTACGAGATCTCAAAGACCATCACGAGCTATAGGATTCTGGAAGGACCCAACGTGAGCTTTTCCAATCATCTACGATGTACGGCCTATGTCGCTTATGATATTTTTAAACGCCGTCATAGGTCGATATTTCTAAGATCGGGACCGTCTCGTATGGACCTATGGAAGTGGAGATCATCGACTCTGTGAAGGACTACCTTACCCTCATGGAGGAGATCTTCGACTTCCCTCTCATCAAGAAGTTCTTGAGGGAGAACCCACACTACAAAGTCCTCTTCGATGGTCTGAACGGTGTCACAGGACCATACGCGCGTGCCATCTTCATCGAAGCCCTGGGTCTCCCCGAAGAATCCATCCAAAACTGTATCCCCCTCCCCGACTTTGGCGGCTTCCACCCCGATCCCAACCTCATCTACGCGCATACGCTCGTCGAGGCCGTGGAGAAGGGGAAGATCCCCTTCGGCGCTGCAAGCGACGGTGACGGTGATCGCAACATGATCTACGGATATGGCGCGTTCGTGACCCCTGGTGACTCTGTGGCCATCATCGCAGACAAGGCGAAGGAGTGTATCCCATATTTCATGAAGGGTGGTGTCCATGGTCTCGCTAGGAGTATGCCCACGTCTGCGGCCATTGATCTCGTCGCCAAGGCCAGAGGTTTGGAGTGCTACGAAGTGCCGACGGGTTGGAAGTTCTTCGGCAACCTGATGGACGCAGGGAAGTTGTCCATCTGCGGAGAGGAGTCGTTCGGTACGGGATCTGATCATGTTCGTGAGAAGGACGGTGTGTGGGCCGTTATGGGTGAGTCGTTGATTCGTTCAACTTTTCTTTTTGTAAACTGGAGGCTGAGAAAATTTTGCTTCTCCTTGGTAGCGTGGTTGAACATTGCTGCATTCGAGAATCAGACCAAACCTGGAAGTGGCATCAAGGAGATCTTGCAAGCGCATTACAAGGTTTACGGTCGAAACTTCTTCTCCAGGTTCGTAGTCCGGCGAACCTGAAACACATAACTTGTTCACTCACACCAACTGGTTTTAGATACGACTACGAGGAGGTTTCTTCAGAAGGCGCTCAAAAACTGGTCGAGAACCTCAACACCTACATCGGCTCCGGCAAGTCATCATTCGTCGGCTCAAAGCACTCAGGCAACGGCGAAAACTACGTCGTCAAGGACATTATCAACTTCTCCTACACCGACCCAATCGACGGAAGCGTCTCCAAGAATCAGGGGCATCTTATCACCTTTGAGGATGGCTCTCGTGTCGTGTTTAGGCTGAGCGGGACGGGTAGCCAGGGAGCGACTGTGAGGATGTACGTCGAGAAGTACTCCAAGGATCCATCCCAGTACGACTTGGACACTGCTATCGGGCTGAAAGGCTTGATCGATGTTGCACAATCGATCTCGAAGCTGAAGGAATACTTGCAGAGGGAGAAGCCGACCGTTGTTACCGTAAGTTGCTGTCATCTGACCTGAAGAGTAATCCACACTCATTCCGCGTCTTCTCTTATGGCAGTAAGCGGCTTTCGTCTGTCATCCGGCTCTTTTTGAGGAACTTTTCATTCTGGAGAACTACACTAGGAACCCTGAATTGTAAACAAAATGAAAACCAATTTATTCTGGTTCAACTGCTTGTTACGATGACAAAGGATGGCGACCATCGAGATTGTCTCCAGCCCTTCCAAATGACTCGAGGGGTTGTGTGATAGGCACGCTGGACATGTAGCCTTGCTTCACGTAACCTACGATCGTTTCCTCCCATCGAGCGAGCCATTGAGTCTCACTCTCGCCGACCAACTTCGAAACGCCCTTGGAGGTAGCTTTGAGCGGTGTTGCCGGGGCTGACGGCCCAGTATCGACGAGAGTCTCAGTTGTGCGTTGGTGATAGCTTTCGGCCGTCTCTCCAGGAGCCGAGTCACTGAGATGCTCCCACTTCGTCAATGCGAACGCACACCCCGCCACGCGCCACTCTCCGGAACCGCTGCGAACGAATTGTTTGAACGGCCATATGAAGAGAGGGAAGATGGCGGTGATCCACATGAAACCTAGGATCCATCTGTTTGAGACGATGAAGGTATACCAGTTGTTGGATTGAACTGTGATGTTGGATGCTTCAAGGCGGATGGATACGACAGGCTCGTCCCTGTGAGGATAGTTGGCACGAATGGCGCTTCCCACCGCCTGGCGAAGAGAATCCATATTCCAGCCATGGACGACCTTCTGGAAGGTGAAATCCTTGACGAGCTTTGGGCTAGCACAATACTCGTCCGTCCATTGTCGCAGCGTCTTGGAAGGGGAAGAAATTTCCCCGTCGTCGGACATACCAAATGGACCGTTCGCCGCATACTGCAACTGATATCGGGTCTCTGGCGACTCGACGCAACCCTCCGTGCCACGTATGGTCCCTCGGATCAGAGCCCAGGGAGCATAGCCTGTCAAACAGAAGCCATCACTTAGCCCCGATAAGGAATGCAAGAAAGCTATCGCCAGAAACGCACCCCAGTCTTCGCGGCGCTTCCTCCAGACAGCTGACGCCTCCTTCTCAGATTTGGTAGCCTTTCTGCTCCATGTTGTGCTCCTCTTCCCAGTGTTACCCGCTTCGAGATCCATCGGCACCATTTGGCCTTCAACCTCGGTCACCATGATCGGGGTATTATCGACCTCTAGGCGCTTTCGCCCTCGGTACGTAGCTTCTCGATCGCCAACGAGCCATGTGATGGAGCCTGGAAGAATGGCTTCTGATGCGTCGATGGTGAAATCGAAGTCGTTAATCATCTCGGAGTAGGTCTCCGTGGATGTGATGGTCTTCCCGTCCTCGTAACGAATATGCTTCCGGGTGCGCCACTCCCTGTGAGAGCCTTTACACTGCAGAAGGAGATACGGACGGGAAGAGCCGTGCGTAGTGACGAAGTTATACAATGTTTCTCCTTCAGACACATGTCTCAGCGCCAATGCCGCAAGGGAAGGATCTGATGACCGATATTGCTCACCATCCCTTTTCAACCTTCCGTCCTTCCCGACTATATCACCGCTTGGTGTTGTGGAATACTTCACTTGACGCACTGTAGATTCACCAGAGGGCAGGAGGGGCACAGCTTCATCTCCTTTTTGTGACTGAGCAGTCGGATCGTTGGTAACTGCGGAGTGGCTCAACTCAATGATAACGGGGTCGATTGAGCTCTGGGACCGAGGCTGCTCGGAGTCGGCTGTGATCGTAAAAGGATTGGCAGACAGCGAAGGACTGAGGGGCACCGGCACTTCCTCCGCCGGCATGATGGTATCAGAGTCACTATCTTGACTCATGGGTATTGGAGGACAATGCGGTGTGCGAGGTATGTGGATTCAGGGGGGCGGCGAGTCCAAATATGATAAGAGTTGTGTAACTGTGTACTGCGCGAGAACTACGCTCCGTAGTTTGCATTCGTGAACATGCTGTTGCGTAGTTCGAAGGACCTGCCCATTGCCAAGTGACTGCGTAGCCACACTGAACCCCGTGCATCTAGTGTGTATACCACCTTCGCAGGTAAATCTCTCACGAGATTTAGGATACTTTCAAGGATCTTGAACCAGTAAGTCCCGAGTCATAAGGAATCTCACAGAGCGACAGCGTAGACCACCGTAACTGCGCCATCGCACTTCCAGTCGCAAGTGAGCTACCGTAGGATTTTACCGGAGCGATTAGTAGTGTAGAAGGTCGATAGGCCGTTAATCTGATGCAAGGCGTCTTTGAACCCAGGCAATGAGCCTGGGCCAATTTCGAGCGAGTCACGTGGGAGTAGTGGAGGCTCCACAAGACTCGATCATTTCTTTGCCCTCCCCTCGCCTATAGCATCTACGAGAGTTTGAATGACAGCATGAGGAACCTATCTTTACTCTCGGCTGGTGGAGTATCATTTTATGATCTCACCGAAGACGGCAGTGTGCTTTGCGCAAGTGCCGTCGACACGGATAATGATACCGTCTATGTAGCGACAGAGCGGCTCATGAATGATGAAGAAGTCTTGATCAAAGCTTGGAAGGTCGACGAAAAGGTACGTCTTTTCATGGCCGTAGCCCGCTACCTGACTACTTATTCATCCAGCGTGCCTTTGAAGTCACAAACGGATGTGATCCTGGCGCGATGGACTTCACCAGCTACGTCTCGGGATAACCAGCTCATGGCTTTCGATATCCTTCCCGAAAATAGGATGCTGTGCATGCTCTCCGCAAGCGGCGACATAGCCACGGCACAGCTGGATGATCCTGACGCTTCGCTAGAGGCATGTCACTGGACAAAGTTTCCTTGTGGCCCTTGCTTATACCCTTCTTAAGGTGGTCGGCACAATAGATCATGGTATAACCGCGGCAAAATGGAGCCCGGATACCGATATTCTGGTTATAGCGACGGGTAAATCATGCAGCGCTAATCTCTACTATCACTTCAACTCAATCATGCATTTCAGGAGATGCGAAACTCATCCTCATGAGCCGAGAATTCGAAGTCATTACTGAAGGACTTATCAAGCGAGCTGAGCTCGGCGAAGATCAGTCCGTGAACGTTGGTTGGGGCTCAAAGGAAACCCAATTTCACGGTTCACAGGGCAAGACGGCAGCAGCTGCATCGGCGGATCAAGCCGCATCTGCTGCGAAGGGCGGATCTAGCCCCGATGACGATCATCATCCACGGATCTCGTGGCGAGGGGATGGCGCGTTCTTCGTCGTATCGTCAATCGAGAAGCATGACCTCGTCAATCCGTCAACGGCATCCGAGCCTCACACTCGCTTTCGGCGCGTTTTGAGGGTGTATGATCGCCTCGGCGCTCTGCAGAGCACATCGGAGCGGACGCCCGGACTCGAGCACGCAGTCGCATGGAGACCTTCGGGATCTCTCATTGCTTCAAGTCAGCGCTTCGGCTTCCCTGGGGGAGGACAGGGCATCAAGGGAAGGCATGACGTGGTGTTTTATGAGAGGAACGGCTTGCGGCATGGTGAGTTCACCCTTCACGAGCAGAGTCTGGAGGAAACTACTCCAGGGGTGAAGAGACGATGGGGGTATCGCGTGAGGGAGATGGGATGGAGCTCCGACTCGATGATATTAGCGGTATGGATAGAACGGGATGACACCGACGTGGGTGAGCATCTTGTGTCGTCACATGTTGACTCAGTTCAATTCATGTCTGTTTCTATGCCGAACAGTACAACTCTGGACATCTAACAACTATCATTGGTTGTTCTTATACGTCATGTCGGCGCTTACCCAAACTGATAAGAACACATTGCTCCCTGACTCTGCAGGTACTTGAAGCAAGAACTCCCAGCACCTTCCACCGAGCCCGATGTACCACGCCGCTTGACTTCGATGTCTTGGCACACGGAGGACCCCTTACGCTTGATCATGACAAGTCAATGTGTGTTTCATTCTCAAATATAGTTTTGTGGCGTATCAGCACTCATACTTATTACTCCAGCACAGGTCATTGACCTGAAGCTTGTATGGGACACATGCGCCTCAACCGTTGCAGCTCCTAACGACTTTGGCACGGTGGCTGCCGTAGACGGTTGTAAGTCGCAAGTTTGGGCTTTGAGTTGTCTCTTGGTGCCTCATGGATCTGATCGGATATGAATTATGACCAGCCTCCCTACTGGTTACACCATTCCGCCTGCAGAATGTACCACCCCCGATGTCTTCTTATCAGATCAAACGCTCCTCTCAACACCTACCGCCTCCTATTCACATATCAGCCGCGCCTAACGCGGATGCCCTCGTTGTCTTGTACGAGAACGCTGAAGTCGAGCTATGGAGTCTCCTCACTAAACCGGCTATTTCCGAAGGCAAGGTTTCAGAACCCAAAAAGATATGGCAAGGCGAAATCCCTGGCGGCGTGCGAGCCAGGCAAGTGATTTGTTGGGTTGACGAGAAGGCGCCAGAGGAATGGTTCGTCGCTGTCCTCGGTTTCCCTGTGGATGGGAAACACGACGTCGTCGTGGTTGCCGCCATCCGGGGAGGTGTGATAACGGATGACTACGAGACCGCTCTTCCTACCAAAGGGTCTGGTCGGATGGTCTATCTGGAAGGAGGGATGCTTGCATGGCAGTCTACTCATGGCGAGGTGCTTCAAGGTGCGTGCCTTGGGAATTCTTTTCCTCGTTTATCATACTTATATTGTCTTCTCTCAACATTTCCTAGTCAACTTCGAGAATGAGGTTACTATCCCGTTGGCGACCTTCCCAGCATTCTGCCCTTACGTTCACAGCTCCTGCCTAATGGATGATACATACTTATTTGTGGGACTAACATCATCCGGCAGACTGTACACAGCCAGCTCCACGACCTCTCGGTTCCTCGCTATATCGACGAACTGCAACTCTTTCGTGGTCGGCTCGGGATTCTTAATATTCACCACAGCGACACACTACGCTAAATTTGCGCCGCTCGTAGCCCTATCATCTTTGTTGAGGGCTGACGGCGGGCCAAGTGTAATACCCGAATGGGAGCAGAGAAAAGTCGAACGTGGGTCGCGGATCGTGACGGTTGTTCCCAGCGCGATGAGTTTGGTGCTGCAGATGCCGAGAGGAAATCTGGAGACTGTCAACCCAAGACCGTTGGTTTTGGAGGTTGTGAAGCAGGACATTGACCGGTACGCTTACACTTGATGTTCAACAGGTGTAGGAGGAGATGGTTTAAGCCAGACGGTTCATTTCAGTGGCGAATATCGCAAAGCATTTCTGGCTTGTCGGAAGCATCGTATTGATCTGAACGTCATCATCGATCACGATCCAGAGCGCTTCATGTCACAACTTTCAGTATTCACCGAACAGGTCCAGGAGGTCGACTACATAAACCTGTTCTTGTCTGGAGTAGGGTAAGCAGTCTGAAGGACCTTGTCCCTCTTCGTTCCGTCTTTCTATCGCTGACATCCTCCCTTATCAGACAATCGTCGCAACCTGCAGACAAGATAACCAGGATATGCGATGCCATCAGAGAGCAGTTAGAGCAGACGGACTTGACAAAGTACATCAACTCCATTCTGACAGCGCATGTTGTCAAGACACCTCCCGATATCGAGGCCGGACTGAGTCTCCTGGTTCACCTCAGAGGTAAAAGAGACTCACGTGTCCCACTCGCCCTCACACGAGCCCAGAAACTGAAGCGGTCTTGTATTTCTCCAATCGGATTACTCAGAGTCAGATCTCACTCTAGTCGAAGAAGCGGTAAAATATATCATCTTCCTTGTCGATGCCGACAAGCTCTTCGATACCGCTTTAGGAATGTATGACTTCTCCCTGGCGCTTCTTGTAGCGCAACATTCACCGAAGAAGGACCCAAGGGAGTATCTACCTTTCCTACGGGAGCTTAGGGCTTTTGGAGATGGAAAAGATAACGGATATCAGAAATTCAAGATTGATGATCATTTGAAGCGGTATGGGAAAGCACTGCAGGGCTTGCACGACGCAGGCGAGTCTTTCTGAGATCATTCAACCCGCCCCATGGTCCGTGTTTCAGAACATCTGACCTTGAATTTATTGCAGGAGAAGCAAAGTCAGAGGAGGCTCTTGCATATGTAGAGAAGCACCAGCTTTATCGAGAGGCGCTTCGAGTGTGGCCTGGGGATTCTGAACAGACTAAGCGCCTCCTCGACATCTATGGCGACTATTTGTTCGAGCGCCGAGAGTTCAGACAAGCTGCTCTGGGTGAGTTTCATGCGTTATACATCTTGTCATGCTTCTAGCTACACACGCAACTGACATCCTCGACTATCAACCAATGATGGGTAAAGCATTCCTTAAAGCTGCCAAACCGAAAAAAGCTATGGCGGCGTACGAGAAACAGAAAGCGTGGCAAGAGCTGTTCACGTTGGCCGTACGTGAAGGCGTGGTGAACTCGGATGAACTTGAAGCGATGGGACGTCGAGTGGGAGGTAACCTTGCCCTCCGTTTTTATGAGTTACGTTGGATGTTGCTGATATACAGGGATATCACAGAGGACCTGGCGTCTCGGAAGCGGTATTTCGAGGCCGGCCGCGTCTTGCTAGAATATGCCAAAGACGTGCCCGAAGCTGTCACGGCTTTTGTGCAAGGAAACGAACTTGCAGAGGCCGAGCGTGTGGTATGGTGCTTCCTTTCCAGCTATTATCGCATGCCCTAATGAGGCCTCATCCGCATTTTCTTGCGTAGTGCGTGCAGCAGAGCAGATCCGACCTGGTGGAGACCGTGCTTCATCCAGGCGCCCTTGAGCTCCGGGAAATGATCGGAGATGAGGTCCAAGAGATGTTGGATCAGCTGACCAAGCAAGCTGAACGGCTGAAAGAGCTGAGACAGAAGAAGAAGCTGGATCCTGGTGGGTCTTAGGGTGGCACTTTGCGTTTCCCCCAACCTAAACAAACTGACCCAAATAAATCCTGAACTTCTTTTCTTCTTTGCCAAGATGCTTTCTACGGTCTGGACGAACCGCAGAATTTGCAGAATGTGGATGTGATGACGGATGCGGCGTCGACAGTGGGGACGACGTTTACCAGATATACGGTCGCCCCATCTACAACTGCATCTAAGAAATCCAAGTGAGCGCTCTTGCTGTTTAGGGTTTCGTTTGCTCACGTCCTGATAACGCCTGACGTAGGGCGAGCGCAAAATCACGACAGAAAGCCGCTCGAAAGAAAGGCAGGAAAGGAACTGTGGAAGAGGAGTCCTACATCATGGAATCAATTGCGAAGATGCCTTCAAGGTTAGACGACGTGAAAGGTAAGTTTCCGATGTAGAAGGAAGAGACGCTTCTGAAACATGACACGCCTCTATCTCTATTGTTGCCCCTTCAGCTCAATCGGGAAAACTGCTGCCTTATCTAGCCGCTTTCACGTTTGAACACCAGACTGAGGGGAAGGCGCTACAGAAGCAGGTGCTCGGGGCCGAAGAAACTCTCGCAAGTGCGATTGAGGAAGCCTGGGCAGTGATGGAAGAAGATGGGGTTGAAGGACAAATCGCAGGGGATATTGGCGGGAATTTGGCAATGAAGGTTCCAAAGCCGTCGCTTTCTTCGTTGCCAGCACTCGCTGTGGATTGGAAGGTACTTCTGCTGGATGACCCTTGAAAAATTGCGACGCAGGAGAACTCGCTGTCATCAACCAAGTAAATATACTATACTGAATTTGGACTGAGACCAAGGTCAGGTGGCAAGAGTTGGGTAAAAGGAGATGGCTGCTCGGGATGTCTCGTCACTTGTGGCGCCTATCCGACACTAAGACAGGTAAGATCTTGAGCAATACCATAACCCGGTCTGCGTTGCCGAAGACGGATGAGTTAGTGGCAATAGGAGCCCGTGGTCTCTACCGGTGTTCGCAAGGCCTGCTGTATTTGGGGGTGCAACGCTTCGACTGGCACTCCTACCCCCGGATGATTCGGTTCTGCCGAGATGCAGGCCACATGCCTGCCGGATTGCAAGTGGAGTACAGCCATACCATATTATGAACCTGTCAATCTGGGATGCACGTTCCGGCGCTAAGGACGCCAAAATAGTTTCTCTCGGTCTGCGTCCCCGAAGAAGCAGCTCGGTGGCAGGGCCCGAGCTAGGGATGTGACCACAACCTTCCAACCATAAATACCTCACGATTTGTATTGAGTCTGTTGTCGCCTCAGCACCTCTTTCATACATCCGCCTGATCAACAATATTCAAGCCTGCTGCTACTTGGCAAAAGCAATGAGTACCAACAACGCCAGCATGGTTGCTCCTCACTCCGATTTGTACCCGACTTCTGATGCTCAGCCCGCCTATCCACCTCGAGACGCTACAGAAATGTCGCCTGTGAACGAAAAGGCAATCGGAACTCCTAATCCAATGGCAGGTCACTCAAAATGGGGCATTCGAACCCGGTTGATGTTGGGCTTATTGCTGCCGACCTACCTCGGTGAATATTGATCTTTCCTTCACAGAACAATTCTAGCACAGATACTAATCTAGGTTTCTTCCTCGAAAATAGAAACACTCGACTACACGGTCGTCGCTACTGCTCAGCCTCATATCGCATCGCACTTCAACCGCCTCGACCTGCAGTCATGGATCGGGACTTCTTATGTCCTCACGTCCACAGTCTTTTTGCCTGTCTTTGGGAGCATAGCGGATGTTTTGGGTCGTCAGGCCTCATGGTGTGTCCCATCAAGACCTTGCCGCCAGGGTCCTAAACTCACTCTTTTATTGCCACTCCCATAGTCAGATAGCCCTTCTCTTCTTCATCGTCGGTAGTGCCCTATGTACCGGCGCCCAGTCCATGCCAATGCTACTGGTCGGTCGTGGTATATCTGGTATTGGCGCCGCTGGTCTCGTTAGCGTCGTCCGAATCATCCTGTCCGACTCAGGAAGTCTGAATGAAGACTCTTTCTTGAACGCCATGCTCGTCGTCCTGTATGCTCTCGGATATGCAACTGGGCAAGTCCAAACTTAAATGCATCACCTCTCAGATCATTCTTGCTCACATGCGAAACGTTTTTCTTAATTCAATTTTTGACTCGCGCAGACCCATCATTGGAGGTGCCCTCGTCGACGTCAACTTCCGTTGGATCTTCGCTATCAACCTCCCTACCGGCCTCATCTCTTCCGTCCTCATCTTTTTCCTCCTTCGACCCATTCTCAAAGGCCCACAACCCTCGCAAAGGGGCTCCGCACAGCACCTCCCCACAGGGACCATTCGCAGGGAAACTGCCATCCAAAAGTTCCTCCGCATCGACTGGGTTGGTGCATCCCTCTTTATTGCTGGTGGAATCCTTCTCCTCCTCGGCCTCTCCCTCGGATCTGGTGTCGAAGCCAAAGGATTCGCGGCGCCCGTCGTCATCGCTTCCTTGGCCGTCGGTGGCGTCCTAATGATCATTCTGGTCTTCTGGGAGTTGATGTTCGAAGCGTACGAGAAGGAGACCGACAGGCCCCATCATCGCCCGCAGTGGATGTACAAGTCGCCGAAGTGGCTCGAGTTCACGGACCCGCTCATCCCAACATCGATGTTCAGGAACTATGATGTTTCGGCTACGAGCTTTGGGGCGATGACGTGCGGGATGGTTCTGTTCTCGTGCTTCTATTTCTTGGCCATCTACTTCTCGATTGCTCGAGGTGATAGTGCGAGTAAATCGGGTGCTCAGCTACTCTATCTCGCTCCAGGTTAGTGAATTGCATATCTGACGGCTCGGAATGAGGCTTTCGGTCCTAACTTCTCTATTTGTCTTATCAGGCATGGGTATCGGTGTGGCCATCGCACTTCGCGCCATTTCGTGGTTCAAGCAACCTAGGTTCCCCGTCATCCTCGGCCTGGCCGTCACCCCTCTAGGCATTGGCCTTATCTCGATGGCCCTCGAGAACAACAACCAAACGCAGCTAAACGTCTTCCTTCTGGTCACCGGTATTGGTATCGGTCTGTCATTCGCACCACTGAGCTTGCAGGCGAGGTACAGCCAGCCCGTCAGCCGCATCGCCATCGTCGTGTCAATGAACCTCTTCGTACGTCACTTCTTCCACTAGCAATTCCACTTATCGTAACGGCAACTGAATTTTGGCCCCTTCGGATTCTCCCTCGTTGATACATATTTAGTTCCGTACCGCTGGTGGAACCATCGGTCTCGCCCAACTCGCCACCGTACTCAACTCCAAGGTCAAGACTTACATCCACACCGCCCTCTACTCCTCTTCATCCCCTCTCACTGCCGACCAACGTACCTCCCTCGCCGCCAGCTTCGCCAATGGATTTAATTCGATCAATGGGATAGACAACCTCGATCCAGTCACCAAGGGCGTCGTGCAGGCCGCCTTCAGGGACGCTTGTAAGTGGAGCTTCATCAGCCTGTTGCCTTGGTGCTGTCTCTCGTTCATCGTCTGCTTGGGATTGCGGAACCTGAAGAAGGAGAGGTTGGCGCAAGGAGGTGGATTGCAAGGGGATGTCACTCCTCTGGAAGGGCAAGGGAACCAGTTGGGGACCCCCACGAAGGAAGGGCCGAGGTATGCTGAGAACGGTGCTCATGATCAAGAGGCAACGGGACAGGATGGGACGACGGTCGGCGGAGGGAAGCCGAAGATGAAGGTGCCGCGTCCTATGGGACCGATTACAGCCCTCATCTGGCCCATCTGGTGGACTGTCGCGTACTTTGTCAACAAGAACAGAGAGTGAGCTTGGGATATCGCTTTTGCCAATCCTTTATTCTTCTTCTTGCTGTATTTTCTTGGATCCCCAAAGCCGCGATCGTTGACCCCATATCTAGAACCTCTCATGATACCATGTATTTCTTTCGAACGAATCTAATCCAACGATCATGTCTTGCACTCTTTTAACCTCGACGCTATTTATTCAAACTGCGTCCCCTCGGTATCGCTGACACCATTCATATCAGATACATGCGCTATCGCCCCTCAATAACCACCACCAAGCTTGCCAGTGATCTCAACCTGGACCTCCTTTGGAGTCTCTCCAATCCCTCTTTGAATTGCTTCAAGTATCATGGTGGGCCCAGCTGTGGCACCAACACGCGTAACCCCAATGGCCCGAACTCTGAGCAGGTCGTCCAAGCTGCGGATGCCTCCAGCTGCCTTGATCTGCACGGCAGGATCCACACTGGGAGGTGAAGGTTAATGTATGGATGTTTAGCATCGCTTTTCATGATCTTCTTTGATGGATTACTCACTGCTCGCGCATGAGCTGGAGTTGAGCCATTGTTGCACCCGTATAGTTATAAGAGCCATCGGCCTGCTTGACGAATCCGTACCCTCTATAAAGTAAAGGCAGCATCAAATAAGGAGAGTTCAGTATGTCCAGCCGACGTACGTAGAAGTCTTGATGAACGCTGGCTTGATACGAGAACAGATTTCGCAGAGCTTGATGATGTGCTTATCACTGAGGTAGTCGTTCTGAGAATGCAGTAATAGAAGTATACACAAATGCAGACCCTTTGACATATATCCTCTCTCTTACTTCAAATATGACCTTCAAGATCGCGTCTCTCTTTGTGACCGCCTCGTTTATTTGACGGATCTCGTCTTCGACATAATCCCAATCGCCTACAACAAGAGTAGCTTGCTAGCTCAATGGCCAGCCTTTCCCGATCAACCGTAGCCCACCGACTTACCGCCAAGCGCTTTGCCGACGTTGATCACCATGTCGATCTCGCGTCCGCCGGCGTCGACAGCTTCAATGGCCTCGAAGACCTTGACCTTGGTGGTACTGTTACCATGGGGGAAGCCAATCACCGGACACACCAGGACTGTTGTCCCCTCGAGCTCCCTGACGGCGACCGGAATGGAATACGGCTTGACGCATGCGGTAGCCATGCCGTATCTGTAATATAACAGAGCATTCGTTGAACAGAGAGCCGGTAGAGTGACGTTTCGGTAAAACACGAAGAGGGGAGTCGGAAGAACCTCACTTTCTCGCCTGATGCAATCCTTCAAGGATGGCCTCATCAGTCATCGTTGGATGAAGGAGCGACACATCGATCATCTACATGCAAAGTGTTGCGTTTCAGCGAAGGTGATAGATGCACAAAATGGACCGGATGGTCAACCTTAGCGAGATCCTGTAACGTCACTGAAATGGTTTTAATGATTGACTTTCTTTGATCGGCCATAGGATCACAGGATATGGGAGAGTACCGTTTGGTATGGAAAAGATCTGAACACCATCAATCAAAGGCCGTGATCGATCCTCTGCCCTGGGAACTCGATTCTAGTGGGGCACATCATGGTGTGTGCTCATACGTAGACGCCAAACTAAAACGGAGGAGTACTATTGAATGCTTTGACATATACATAACCAACAGCATGGGGCCTTCCTAATCTGCATATACAATAGCAAACAACAGAAAGATAACCAAGCGAACAGATAGCAGAGTTGAAGGGTCTTCTTTACCCCCCTTTTTTTCTTGAAAATACCAAAACACCACCCACCTAGGCCAATGCCGGCCGATTTAAACAATCCAAGGGGACGCATGATGGGAACACTGAAGACGTAGCGCTTTCGCACCAAGCCTGCGATTGTATCATCCAATTGAGGAGACCACTGTCCCTCTCGCTGTTCCATCAGCTCCCCTACCCTTTTCAGCGTGACTTTGAGCAGCTTAAAGTCGGTGTGTGGCCCAGAAT
>WSTV01000414.1:0-27067 GCA_019632285.1 Tulasnella sp. 332 | reverse complement strand
CATCTTCTAGTGGGAGCTGCTAACGGTTGCAGATTTTCTTGTATCTTCTGGTTGATGACTTTTGTTTGAAGGCAGCTATCACAGTGGTCCACATATTTGTTGGTAAACTTCATCATTGATGGCCACCAATATGTTCTTGCGATTAGTTCAAGCGTTTTAGCACAGCTGGGGTACCCTGTGGTTATTGCATTGTGTCGCAATTCAAGGATCTCTTTCCTGAGCATGTGGTTTTGAGGGACATATATCTTTTGCTTATACATTAGTACCTCGTCCACTAGAATGTAGTCACTCATCTTCTCCTTAACCTTCGCTGGGGCTTTGTCATGACTACATCTTGCTCTAAGTCCAAACCAAACATGGGCTCTTCCTCTATGATCACACTCTACTATCCCACAGATGCGGACCTTGAACTTATCTCAGAGTTACTTCAGATTTACCTCAGACTATCTTCTAATCATGTATCTCTCTTTGTAAGCCTTCTCTCACTTAAGGTTCTTCTCTTCTCTCGCTTAGGAGGTCACCTGTCGCTGCCCTGCGCTTCTACCCATGTTTTCTCCCACACCGCCATGCAGCGTACTTGTGTCATGTTTGTAAGCCTCCGCTCCTGTATCTCTATATATACTAGTAGGTGTAGAGGACTTATTCCTCACACAACATCTTGTATCTCCCTCTCTAGTGTATTCTCTTCTCTCTCTCCACTTATTGTTGTTGAGCTTCTAGCGCTCCTTGTCATCTCTTATCTATTACCTTTGTCATCCTCATTAAGCTCTTAGTGCTCATCATCGTCTAGCAGTTCCTTCAGTCCTCCATTCGTGACAGGCTTTATCAATGTCATTTCAAAGGAAGGCTAGAACAGCAGACATAGCCTTGTCTGTCCATAGCTCTTTCCTAATCTTTCCTACAATCTCTTCATCCAAGAACATCAACACGTTTATTGCAAAGCAATTTTTTTCTAGAATTGGTTTGAATTTCTCTACTTCCCCCTGTGGCTAATGATCTGGCCTTCTTGATAGAGGGTCTGGTCTCACTTTGACACTTGGTTGATAGATGATTTTGAAGTTGAACTTTGTGAGGAATAGACTTCATTTTGCTTGCCTTCTCAATGGTTCCTTTGTTGTCATGAAGGTTTCGAGGTCAGTGTGGTTGGTTATGATGGTGGTTTGACCTTTTGCCCCTTCTAGGTATTGTCTTGTCACAAATGGAGAACTGAGGGTACTGCTGGACAACGTCGAGCACTAGGAGCTCGATGCTGAGGACAATGGTAATGAATAGAGAGACGCTGAGGAGCACTAGAAGCTCAACAGTGTAAAGTGGAAAGGAGGTAGGAGGGTACAGTAGAGGAGGGAATTCAAGACGTTGCGTGAGGAATAAGTCCTCTATGCTTACCAGTATAAATAGAGATACATGAGTGGAGGATTACAAACATGACACGAGTACACTGCGCGGCGGTGTGGGAGAACACGAGGATAGAAGCGTGGGGCAGTGACAGGTGACCTCCTAGCTGAGAGAAGCACAGGGACAAGTAAGGGAATAGAAGAGAAGCTTGCTGACAAAGAGAGACACATGATTAGAAGTTAGTCTGAGATAAAACCGAGAATAGTCCGAGATACTCCGAAGTCCGTTCCGTGGGGTAGTAGATTGTGACCATAGAGAAGGTCCCCGTGTTCGAGTTGGACTTAGGCGCGACGTAGTCGTGACAGTTGCCCCCTCTAAGGTTGTTGAGCACGGTTGTTTGGAGGAGTGCGATTCAACCTTTCTGGATGTGGCCTGTCTGGGTTGGCTCTGTGGAATTTCTCGATCTCTTCATTAGCGTTGGTAGTGTCTTCGAGATAGTTCCATGAGTTTTCCGATGTGTCGTATCCTTTCCATTGTACGAGGTACTGGAATCTGGTTCGGTGCCATCGTGAATCCAATATTCGTTCCACTTCGTATTCTTCTTCTCCAACTTTGTTCTGCATGGGTGGGGGAGGTGATGTCCTTCGTCCTTCGATAGGGTCCTTTGCCGTAGCCGTTAACCAGGATACATGGAAAACGGGGTGTATTTTCAGCGTTTCAGGGAGCCGTAATCGGTAGGCTGACCTTCCGACCTTTTCCATTACTTCATATGGTCCAAATCTCCTATCCTCCAGCTTCGCAGATGGTCTCGACGTCTTGATCGCCTCGGTTCTGGTGAGGCTATCCTTTCAGCTTAGCCATACACGATCCCCGACTTGATGCGGAGTTGCTTGCTGCATGTGGTTATCATAGAATCTTCTGTGTTTCTCCTCTGCTTTCTTCAATATTGCCTTTACTTCTTCCCTGATCTCTTTGATCTGCTTCACCATTTCTTCTGCTGCTGGTACTCTTGTCTCATTGAATGGTTGCGGAGCAATTACCGGATGTCTTCCTTGGTCTGCGAAGAACGGTGTAACTCCAGTTGAAGAACTAACTGAGTTGTTATACTGGAACTCTGCGATTGCTAGCCATTCGTCCCAGTCGTTTTGTTGGTAGTTTACATAGAGTCTGAGGTACTGTTCCATGAGCGAGTTGATCCTTTCCGATTGTCCGTCTGTTTGGGGGTGATAAGCCATGGAGAAGTTAGGCTTCACACCGATCAGTTCATAGAGTCTTCTCATGAACTCTGAGTTGAACGTCGTTCCCCGGTCGGATACCGTTCGCAGTAGAGTTCCATGGTGTTTCCACACGTTCTCCAAGAACATCTTTGCGGTTTCCTGCGCGTTCGAGCTTTCTTTGGTCGCGATGAAGTGAGCTCGTTTCGTGAATCTGTCGACCACCACGAGCACCGAGTCGTTCTTTCTCTTCGTGACTGGGAGTTTCACCACGAAGTCATAGGTGATGTCTGTCCACCTATTCTCTGGGGCTTCGAGTGGTTGCAATGGTCCTTGCGGTTTCTGATTGATGGTTTTTGTTCTCAGGCATGCGTCGCAGTGGTCCACGTAGTCATTGATGAATTTTGTCATAGAGGGCCACCAGTAGGTTCGAGACACCAGTTCGAGTGTCTTCGCTCTTCCTGGGTGCCCAGCGGTTACGGCGTCGTGTCGGGATTCCACTACATCTTTCCTAATTCCGTAGTTCTGTGGGACATAGATCTTTCCTTTGCACATCAGCACTCCATCAACTAGGCAGTAGTCGCTCATCTTTTCTCTAATCTTAGCCGGTGTATTTGCCTCTTCCGCTTGAAGGAAGGCCAGGACAGCAGACATTGACTTGTCTTCGTTTATCTTTTGCCTGATTCTGTCGACGATATCTTTATCTGAGAATGTTGTGGCATTGATTTCGAAGTTCGATTTTTTGAGAATCGATTTGAAAATCTTCTCTTCCCCCCTTGGCTGATGGTCTGGCCTTCTGGATAGGGGGTCAGGGCGTGCCTTCACTCCTGGCCGATACATGATTTTGAAGTCGAATCCTGCTAGGAAGAGACTCCATCTGGCTTGTCTTCTCGAAGGTTCTTTTGTCATCATGAACGTCTCCAAGTTCGCATGGTCCGTTATCACCGTTGTCTGACCATTTGCACCCTCGAGGTACTGCCTCCAGTCCCTGAAGGCTTCGTATATTGCGAGTAATTCCAGATCGTATACGTCGTAGTTTCTTTCGGCTGGTGAGAGCGATTTCGATGCATAGGCGATAGGGTGTAGTTTTCCGTCTTCGCCTTTCTGCGATAGTATCGCTCCTCGTGCGAATACGGATGAATCGGTTTCGACCACATAAGGTTTATCGAAGTCGGGAAATGCTAGTACCGGAGATGATGTGAATGCCTTTTTAAACGCGTCTAGGGATGCTTGCTGTTTGCTTCCCCATGCGAACTTCTTGTTTTTCTTCAACAGGTCCATCATTGGTCGTGCGATCTTCGAATATCCTTGGATGAACCTTCGATAGAAGTTTGCGAAACCTAGGAATACTTGGATGTCGTGAACTGATTTAGGGATCGGCCATTCTTCGATCGCAGCTATCTTGGCCTTATCCATTCGCATGGTGGTTCTATTGATGATGAACCCGAGATATTCTATCTCCGTGAGGTTGAACTCACTCTTCGAGTGATTCGCCCATACGTTGTTCTCTTTTAGTCTTCTTAGGACTTCCATGACAATCGCGTCGTGCTCTTCTTTCGTCTTCGCGAAGATTAGGATGTCATCTAAGTAGATGACTACCTGGTGGTCCAGCATGTCCCTGAAGATGTCGTTCATGAAAAGTTGGAAGTTTGCTGGTGCATTGGTAAGTCCGAATGGCATGACCGTGTACTCGTAATGTCTGTATCTCGTCCGGAACGCTGTTTTCCACTTATCGCCTTCTGCGATTTGTACATTGCTGTATCTGGATCGTAAGTCGATTTTACTGAAGATCTTTGCTCCTTGGACTCTATCCATGATTTCATTGGGGAGCGGCAGCGGATACCTGTTCTTCACCGTCATCGCGTTAAGATCTCTATAGTCGACGCACAGTCTCAGACTTCCGTCTTTCTTCTTCATGTACATCACTGGTGCTCCTGCTGGTGACTTCGATGGTCTGATATAACCCTTCTTGATATTCTCATCAAGGTATTCGCGGAGGGCGTCAAGTTCAGTGGGGGACATGGCGTAGATCTTCTTGAATGGGGGTGTCTTTCCTGGTAGTAGATCGATGCGAAGGTCGTAATCTCGTGCAGGTGGTAGTACTTGTGATTCTTTTTTATCGAATATCTCCAAGTATCAGTGGAACTGTGGTGGAACGGCTTCCGCCGGTTCCTTCTTTGGTTTGGACTTGTCATCCTGCTCTGCGATCCTTGCCGCGTGTGACTGTCCAGCTGCGATCTCGAGGGGGTTAAGTTCATGTGACCAGAACGCACCAACTTCCATAGCTTCTGCTGCTTGTTTTTTCCAAGCGCACTCCGTAATCAAGGCAATGTTGAAGTCTCCTTCTTTCTTCACTGTTGGTTGACTGACCAACGTTTCCGTATTTCTTCGTAGTTCCTGATTCTTCTTCGGCAAACGCGGAGCTCTGGAGTCCACTCCGTATGCATCGATGTGACTAGGGAGGCAATGCTGCGAACAGTGTCTTGACTTGAAGACCATTCGGTCTGCCATTTGAGTCGACCATTCAATCTCTGGTTGGTGCTCGCGTATCCAGGTGAGACCGATTACCACGTCATATCTTCCGATGTCTGTGATGTGGAATTTCTGTTGATTCTTGTGGTTTTCGATCTTGAGTTCACATGTAACGGCTTGATTGATCCCTTCGTTCTGGATCGGTTCCCCGTTGATTGCGTAGGCAGGTCTATTAGGTATTTCGAAAGTAGGGATTTGATGATCGTCCACCAGGGATTTATTAATGAAGGTTGACGATGCTCCAGGATCGTATAAGGCAAGGATAGGGATCGCGTTTTGGTTGAACTTTAGTATCGCTTCTAGTTCCAAAGGGGCTTCCGGGTCTTTTTTGATGTTATGCAGATGGGATTGACTATCGACTAGGGCGTTGGCCGTGATAGCAGTAGAGGGTGGGGGTACATCATAAAAAGATAGCTCGGGCATGGAACATAAAGGATGAAAAAAGTTTATTGAGCATATGGGGACTGATGGTGATGCGATGTCACACCTCAGTCCCATTCGTTTCCCAGGCGTTCTACACCTTCTCCTTGCTCATTCCTCTGAGCGTCCGCAGCTTCAAAGATTCTTCCTGCCGCCGCATCTGCGGCCCTCATCTCTTCAGCCCTTGCTTCCTCTCGGGCTTCCCGATTATCTTCTCTAGGCGCCGCTCTTTGATCCAACCCAGCATTCACTGCTAGGGGCGCGGCCCTACAATCCCTGGCAAAATGTCCCATTTGCCCGCAACGTAGGCATGCTCCTGCCTGTCTCCTTCTTTGTTTCTCCACGTCGGTCAGGCGTCGGCGTCCCCCTTGATCGATCTCCATAGCGTTGGGATCACGTGGGGCGCCTGGACGTCCTTAGTTCCTAGGCGGTTGTTGTTGTTGTTGCATTGGTCTCTGTTGGGCTCTCTCCCTCAAGACTTGTTGGATGTAAGGATTTGGGTTGCGGGGTTGTTGCGGCTGTGGTGGCTGTTGGGGGCGAGGTGCTTGTTGTTGTGCAGGAGCAGCTGGTCGAGGATGCTGGCGTCTATCTTCCGCATGTGCTTCGAACAGCTGGTTGTCTATCGTAATGGCCTCTTCCTGCAGATCTAGGAGGTTGTTAGCCCACCCTATAGCTGCCTTGGCCAGTTTGATTTCTGCTTTCAACCCCAACTTGTATTGTGACATGAGCGCTTGGTCGTTCCAAGTGACGTGATGGGCGAACTTGCTGAACTCCACCATATAGGTGGCGGCGGAACCAGTTTGCCTGAGATTTCTCAAGGCGGCCTCTGCTTTGGCTTCCCGATCGGGGTCGCCGAAGGCGTGCTCGAATGTCTGTTTGAATTTGCCCCAGGTATCGATGGTGGGCGTGGCGGAGGAGAGGTCCTTGATGACGATAAGCGACCATTTTTGTGCTTCGTCCATGAGGTATCCGATCGACTAGTTGATCAGGTCGAGGTCGCTTGCGAATTGTTGAGCTGACATGACGATATACTGCTCGCATGCCACAATGAATTCATACGCTTTATCACCTCTTTTTCTACCATCATACTTTTCTGGGACTGCTACCTTAGGTCCCTTCGGTGGTAGCTGCACGACCTGTCAACTCGTTATCGATGGTCCTGGGATGGCTGGTTGACTTATGAAGATGTATTGTGTGTGTGTGGCCACTGGGCCTGCTGCTAACTGTGCTGGGGGAAGGTTGGCGAGGTTGCCTACGTTGGTGGTTAATTGAGCTACTTGGGTAGCTAGTGCCGCGATCTGCACTAGGAGCTGATCGTATGTTGGTGGGTGTGTCGCCATGGCTGGCGGTAGTGCGATGGTGGGTATGAACGGAGCTAATGGTTGGATGGGGTGGATATATGGAGAAGGGGAATGGATGACGCTGTGTGTTTCACTATCCGAGTCGTGTTCTGACGGGACTCGGTCGCGATACGTCCTTGCTTTCTTGGGAGGCATGACTGTTTAGTCCCACCTGGCAAGGTTTTCGAAGGTTGTGTGGGTGATGTGGAGTTTTGTTTGGACCCCGAGTTCGACTTGCAGGTATGCAGGGCAGATTGTGGGGTCAGTGTGGATGATGCGGGCGAGTTGCTGTCGCTTCGGGTAGTAAGGGATGCAGACGATGGGATGGGGATGGTATTCGCGAAGTACCCAACTACCTGGGAGAATTCTCTTAACCCTTTCGAGGTCTTGATGGTTGATAGCGAAGGCCACTATCTTGTTGCTGTCTTGAGCGAGTCCGCTGATGTTAGGGGTGTACAGGTTTGGTGTTTCTTTGTTTCGGAGATTGTAGCGGAGTGCTGGCATAGGTTGTCGTGGAGCGGTGTTAAGACGCAACGTAATGTCACGAATGGAGAACTGAGGGTACCGCTGGATGACATCGAGCACTAGGAGCTCGATGCTGAGGACAATGGTAATGAATAGAGAGACGCTGAGGAGCACTAGAAGCTCAATAGTGTAAAGTGGAAAGGAGGTAGGAGGGTACAGTAGAGGAGGGAATTTAAGACGTTGCGTGAGGAATAAGTCCTCTACGCTTACCAGTATAAATAGAGATACATGAGTGGAGGATTACAAACATGACATGAGTACACTGCGCGGCGGTGTGGGAGAACACGAGGATAGAAGCGCGGGGCAGTGACAGGTGACCTCCTAGCCGAGAGAAGCACAGGGACAAGTAAGGGAATAGAAGAGAAGCTTGCTGACAAAGAGAGACACATGATTAGAAGTTAGTCTGAGATAAAACCGAGAATAGTCCGAGATACTCCGAAGTCCGTTCCGTGGGGTAGTAGATTGTGACCATAGAGAAGGTCCCCGTGTTCGAGTTGGACTTAGGCGCGACGTAGTCGTGACATGTCTCCAATCCCTGAAGGCCTCATAGATGGCAAGTAGTTCGAGATCATATACATCATAGTTTTGCTCTGCTGGTGTCAAGGATTTTGATGCGTAGGCAATGGGGTGTAACTTCCCGTCTTCTCCTTTCTGAGACAAGATTGTGCCTCTGGCGAATACTGATGAATCGGTTTCCACCATGTAGGGTTTCTCAAAGTCTGGGAATGCTAGGACTGGGGATGACATGAATGCTTTCTTGAATGCATCCAGAGACAACCGCTGCCTACCTCCCCAGGCGAACTTCTCACCTTTCTTCAACAGGTCCATCATAGGTCAAGCAATTTTTGAGTAGCCTTGGATGAATCTTCGATAGAAGTTGGCAAATCCTAGGAATACTTGAATGTTGTGGACGTTCTTAGGGATTGGCCATTCCTCAATGGCCGCAATCTTGGCCTTGTCCATTCACATTGTGAGCCCATCTATGATGAATCCGAGGTACTCAATTTCCCTGAGGTTAAATTCACTCTTCAAGTGATTCACCCACACATTGTTCTGTTTCAATCTCCTCAGGACTTCCATCATTATATGGTTGTGTTCTTCCTGCGTCTTCGCGAATATCAGGATGTCGTCAAGGTATATGATGACCTGGTGATCCAACATGCCCCTGAAGATATCATTCATGAAGAGCTGGAAGTTGGCTGGTGTGTTGGTCAGTCTGAACAGCATCACTGTATATTCATAGTGGCTGTATCATGTCCTGAATGCTATCTTCCATTCATCTCCTTCTGTGATTCGCACATTGCTGTATCCAGATCTTAAATCGATTTTGCTGAAGATCTTTGATCCTTGTATGTGGTCCATGATTTCGTTCAGTAACGGAAGTGGGTATCGGTTTTTTACCATCATTGTGTTGAGATCTCAATAGTCGATGCAGAGTTGTAGGCTTCCATCTTTCTTCTTCATGTACATGACGGGCACTCCTGCCAGTGACTTTGATGGTCTGATGTGCCTTTTCTGGATGTTTTCATCAAGGTATTCATGTAGGGCATTGAGTTCTGTAGGGGACATTGTGTAGATCTTTTTGAACAGTGGTGTTTTTCTGGGGAGCAAGTCGATTTGAAGGTCATAGTCTCAATTAGGTGGTAGGACTTGGGATTCCTTCTTATCAAATATCTCCAAGTACTGATGGAACTGTGGGGGAACTGCTTCCACAGGTTCCTTCTTTGGTTTGGACTTGTCATCCTTTTCCACAATCCTTGCCACATGGGACTGTCCTGCTGCAATCTTGAGGGGACCGAGCCTGTGTGGCCAGAACACACTGAAGTCAACAGCATCCACAGTCTGCTTCTTCCAAGCGTTTTCTGTGATGAAGGCAATGTCTTTGGCCCCACTCAATGGGGTAGGGTTGCTTATCAGCATCTCTAGGTTTCTCTGTAGTTCCCCATTCTTCTTCAGCTTAAGCGGAGCTCTCGAGTCCATGCCGTATGTGTCTATGTGCATTGGTAAGCAGTGTTGTGAGCAATGCCTTGACTTGAACACCATTTGATCTGCTGCCTCTTTTGACCATTCGATCTCAGGCTGGTGCTGACAAATCCATGTCAGCCCAATTACAACATCATACCTTCCAATATCTGCCACGTGGAACTTCTGAGAATGTTCGTGGTTTTCGATTTTCATATTGCATTTTACTGCTCGATTGATGCCTCCTTCTTGTATAGGTTCTCCATTGATTGCGTAGGTGGGTCCTGAAGGGATTTCAAATGTGGGGATTTGGTGGTCATGGACGAGGTGTTTGTTAATGAATGTGGTGGATGCCCCGGGGTCATACAGGGCTAGTATTGGGATCGTGTTTTGTTTGAACTTTAGGGTTGCTTCCAGCTCTAGGGGTGCTTCCAGGTCTTTTCTGATGGTAGGGGGATGGTATTGATGAGGGCATTTGCCTTGATAGTAGTAGTAGTGAAGGGGGGTACATCATGAAAAGACTCGAACATAGGATATAGAGGAGCAAGAAAGTTTGTTGAGCATATTGGGACTAATGGTGGCGCGATGTCACACCTCAGTCCCAGATGTTTCCCTGGCGCCCAGCACCATTCTCCTGCCTATTTCCCTGGGTGTCAGCCGCTGCGAACACCCGATCTGCAGCCTCTTCCACCACATTCATCTCCGCAGCTCTGCCATCATCCTGATCCAGCTCTCTGGGTGCCACAGGTCTGTCCAACCCCACATTGACATTGAGAGGAGCTGCCCTGCAGTCCCTTGCAAAGTGGCCCATCTGACCGCACCTCAGGCATGCCCCTACCTGCCTCCTTCATTGCTTCTCTGCTTTCGTCAGGCGTCGGCATCCTCCTTGGTCAATCTCCATTGCATTGGGATCACAGGGGGCACCTGGATGTCCTGGCTGTCGAGGTTGATAAGGCTGAAGCTGCTGCTGACGTGGCAGAACTTCACCTCTTTCTCTGATGACTTGTTGCAGGTAGTTGTTAGCGGGTCGCTGCTGGTGCTGTTGCCATTGTTGTTGTGGTGGTCATGGCGTCTGTTGAACGTGAGGTCACAGTTCTGCCTTTGATCCTCTGTGTGTGCTTTAAAGAGCCTGTTGTTGATCATGACAGCTTCCTCCTGCACATCCATGAGTGTGGCCCCCCACCTGATTGCTGCCTTGAGTCCAAGCTTGTATTGCAAGATGAGGGCTGCTTGATTCCAGGTCACATGGTGAGCCTGTTTGCTGAACTCCATGGTGTACATTGCAGTGGATCCAGTTTGTCTCAAATTTTGCAGGGTGGTTTCGGCTTTGGTGACTCGATCTGGGTCACTGAAGGTGTGCTCAAAGGTGTTCTTGAACTGCTGCCACATGGTGATAGTCGGATTGGTCAGCGTGGCATCCCTAATGATGATGAGCACTCACTTCTGAGCTTCTTCCACCAAGTACCCCATCACCCAGTTGATCAATGCATGGTCGTCAGCAAACTGCTGTGCTGACAACACCATGTATTGTTCACATGCTGAGATGAATTCATAGCATCGGTCTCCTCACTTCTTTCTGTCGTACTTGTCAGGGACCGCCACTTTAGGTCCTTTTGGTGGTAGCTGGAGGACTTGTTGAGTGGTTATTGATGGTCCTGTCAGCATAGGAGATGCAGTAAAGATATACTGGGTGTGGGTAGTGGGAACGGGTATGGGTTGAGCTACAGCTGCAGCAGATGCAGTCATGTTGTTGATGTTGGTGGTTAATGTTTGGATTTGGGTGGTGAGGGTGGCAATCTGCATGAGGAGCAAATCATACAGGTTCTGTTGAGTTGCCATTTCTGTTGGTAATAGTTCGACTGGGGAAGGGGTTGTTGGGGATGGTGGTGCATGGTATGGGGATAGTGATCAGAGGGTAGTTGATTCGTTATATGATGAGTAGTCAGATGGCAGTCAAAACTGGATCTATCTTATTTGCTTGGGAGGTGTTGTGTTTTAATCCCAACAGGCCAAGTCTTCGAAGGTGGTGTGAGTGGAGTGGATCCTGGTTCAAACTCCCAACTCCACATAGAGGTGGACTGGTAGGTGTCATGATGGGAGGTCTGAGGTTACTGCTGGACGACGTTGAAGAGGCTTAGGGCGATGGTGAGCACTAGGAGCTCAAGGATGAGGACAATGGAGATGTATAAAGAGACAACAAGGAGCACTAGGAGCTCAACGTTGATAAGTGGAGAGAGGAGTAGGAGGGTACAAGAGAGGATGCGATACAAGACATTGCGTGAGGAATAAGTCCTCTACACCTACCAGTATATATACGTTTACAGGAGTGGAGGATTACAAAGCTAACACGAGTACACTGCGCAGCGGTGTGGGAGAACACAAGGATAGAAGTGCAGGGCAGTGACAGGTGACCTCCTAGCTGAGAGAAGAGAAGGATAGATAAGCGAGAGAAGGCTGACCAAGCGAGACACATGACTAGAAAGAGTCCAATGTAAATCCAAGTAGAGTCCAAAGTAACTCCAAGGATAGTCTGAAGTCATGCCGAGATCCGTGTCATAAGAGAGTAGATTGTGACCGTATAGGGAGAGCCTGTGCCCGATTAGACTTAGGCAGGATGAAGTCGTGACAGTAGGATATCACAGTCAATGTGGATAAGTCAGGTGAGTTGTTGGCATGTGGGGATGTATGGGATGCAGACTTTCAGGTAGAGATGGAATTCTTGTATGACCCAGCTACCTGGCAGTACCCTTTTACTCATTCTAGGTCTTCGCATTTTACACAGAAGGCAATGATCTGGTTGGAGTGTTGTGCCAAATGGCTGGTATTGGGTGTATAAAGGTTGGGTGTTTCTCAGTTTTGAAGGTTGTATTGGAGTGCTGGCATAAGCATTGTGGAGCAGTTTGTGGACACAATGTAATGTCACAAATGGAAGGCTAAGAGGACCACTAGATGACGATGGTGGGAGTGAGGACAATGGCAAGCACTAGGAGCTCAAGGAAAGAAGACAATGGAATGTATAAAGAGAACTCAAGGAGCACTAGGAGCTCAATGAGTATAAGTGGAGAGGAGAGAGGAGGATACAATGAGTAGAGGGAATACAAGATGTTGTGTGAGGAATAAGTCCTCAATGCCTATGGGTATATATAGAGGTACAGGAGTGGAGGCTTACAAACATGACACAAGTTCACTGCACAGCAGTGTGGGAGAACACAAGGATAGAAGTGTGGGGCAGTGACAGATGACCTCCAAAGCGAGAGAAGAGAAGAGACAAGAAGAGAAGAGAAGAACGTTAAGTGAGGGAAGGCTTACGAAGAGAGACACATGACTAGAAGGTGATCTGAGATAAAACCGAGATAAGTCCGAGGTCCGTGTTCATGGGAAGGTGGAATGTGACCATAGAGGGAGAGGCCATGTTCGATTGACTTAGAGCAGGACGAAGTCATGACACTGTGAACCAAACATGCAATATCTCCAGTCTCACCTTCTTGCCTGATGGCAAGTTTGTATTAGCAGGAGATGAAGAGATTGAGCTTCCACCGGCCACATCAGCCTCGGAGGATCTGGTCATCTCACTCACTATCGATAAAGCTGGGTGGCTTTGAGACTCTCGAGGGAAGAGGGTGTTCTGGGTACCAGTTGTGCTGCGGCCTGTGGGACATTGGGGCCGCGTGTTGTTGTGAGGAAACATTCTTTCAATGGAGATACCCACAGTGCCGATCATCGATATTTCGGCTTATGTATCCAACGGTTCTTACACGTTTTAGATCTTCGATTCGTACATGTATTGGCAGAGTAGTTTCTGAGACGGTTGTCATTTTTACCAGTGTGATTGAGCTTATGCGCCGGGATCCTTCATCATTAGAGAAAGTCCGACCAAATCACCTCACAGAAACGGCGAGAAAACCCTTCAGGAAGTTGTCTTCAAGCTTGCAGGAATACATGACACAGGATGGAAGCAATTAGAGCAGGTCGGAGAACTAGATATAAATAATGCATTTGAGACATCTTCATGCGTTATCCAGGCTCACTACTCCAGCCTCGCTGCACTTACAGATGACGTATTACTTACGAGTTGAGCTTTGTCAGTATCGGTGTGGTCAGCAGTAGCTTTTAGGAACGAAATATTTACGCAGAGCACGTAGTACGTTTCTGCTTGGTCTTCAGGCCCTGACGTGCCGGAGCGAGCGCTGGCAATGATAGGTTTAAAATGCGTCCTCGGCCCAGGCCGTGCTCTCACTATCCAGCACAACCTAAAAGCCCGGGGACCCGAAAGGCGGTACGGAAGGCAGTATATAGTCCAAGGGATCCTTGAAAGCTGCGTTAAATAGGTCCACTGAAAGCAAGAATCGGATGATGAAATCGTGTCTCAACAGCATTGAGGCTGAAGCTACAGATGGCAAAGGGCGGTTAACATAAGAAACTACAACAATTCTGGACGCGAGTTGAACAGCACTGCTACCTCTTTCTCTTGTGACCTTATAAAAGCCCCCCCCCCCCATGCAAACCATGAAGCTGGCCCTGCGGCTCGCCAGCGTCCGTAGACGCACATCCCATCCATAGAGTCGGTTGTAAAATCATCTATCGTTGTATACTCGAGCGTGTCCTCAGGATCGAAATAGTAGTCCTGGTGTGGTGGTGGTATCGTTAGGGTGCGGAGGTACTGGGTAGTGTGGGGTTGTGCACATCCAATAGTCACCTAACTCCGGAGTGTTGACCCGAACCCGGGTGATCGCCGCCAGGGCTTATTTTTTGAGTTGCCCGGTAGCTACCTTGAAGTCACTTGCAATAAAAGCGGGGTCATTCTGGGATTTCCCCTGGGCCAACTTGATTCCACGATCATGAGAGGGTAGTCGTCTGACAGTTTTCTTTATGCTTCAGCTGGGTTTCGAAATCGAGAACCCTGTACGTCCAGTCCTTTACCTCGATCTTGTCCGCAGGGTTATCTACATCATCCGCCTGACACCGAAACTCGTGGCAAACCGTCATGCATTCTGTTGGTTTGAAAGTGTGAGGCTTGAGGTTGCAGGGAACCGCAGACCTCGAGTGCACTGGAACCGTTTGCTTCTGCAGGCTGTTGATGACGGTTCGGGTGTGCAGCGTGTTGTCTACCCTATATCTGAAAGCAATGTTTTGATAAAATTTTGCCCCACAGTGAGTAGCTGTAGAGCGGGGTGGGGTTTTCGGAGAAGAAGCAGGAGAGTTAGGGGGTACAAGAGATGGCGAGGTGATCAGGAAAGATGAAATCCTAGGAAAGATCAAGCGTCTCGAATGGGGTTGGCCACCAATCGCACCAACGCATGTGTTCGGACTAACACACCTGATCCCCCTCAGCTGACCTTTCATCCACTACCTCTACTAGAATCACGCACTTCCCATCCCGCCCCTTGTGTCTGGCAATTGAACACCATGACCATCAAAGCCAACGCTTCCCCCTATCGTCCCCACTTGCGCCCCCCACTTAAGCTCGTTTCTCGTCTCCAATATCCGCGGTGCGCTTTTTGACAAGTCCACGTACCGACGCTCATTGGCTCTTCGTATAAGTATCTGAAAAGCATCCTTTGTCAACTCTTTAACTTTGACATTGCTCAATCCAACGAAGTATTGGTCCACCGGAACAGGCGTCAAGGGGGAGGTTGAATAGAGTTGTGGTTTTCGAAAACGAAGCGGTATTTAGATGTGGTCTCCGTCCCGCCCACTATGGAAAATAAGTCGACATTATCGAGTCGACTGTCCGATTAAGTGATGGTATTAGCAATTATCCGACATTGTAGTAGTGGTAATGGTCGTGGTGATACGATAGAGCGTTGTGTGAGGAGCATGACAGGAAACAAGCAGGTGTGGAAATCTGCCTCGAGTGTACACAGGCTGACACGTACACCCCAAGCGCAGAGAGCCAGAGACGGTGATATGAGCAGAGCGGATGTCCTCAGTCTTGAATTCAATCTCTATGGAGCTAGATGTTGAGCTTTGGTAGGAATGGGGAGGGAGATGGGGTAGAGATGAAAGATAGGGGTTAACGAGGGAGCTCGAACAGTTGGGTATCTTGGAGTCGTCGGAAGGTAGATACAAGGGCGCTGAGGCTGTTGCAGGTATCGTGAGCCCAACAGTGTAGAGTGACTCAGGAGGCAATCGACGAGACGGTCTTGTTTGAGTTCCCTTTCCTCTCCGCAAGACTCAAATTCAGGCCATCGTTCCTTGTTCGTTTGGTTGAATTGAATGGCGTCATGCATAGTCACTTTAGGTGATCATCACTCGCACCGATGCCGACAGCGCTCAACTCGTAAAGCAATACGTTATCAGTAAGTGCAGACGGTCGAGAACGCATGAAGATTCCTGAGATGCATTGCTTGAATTCCAGTTCTCCAACCTGTTACACTTGCGTGCACCTGGTGTCATATAGCCCTAACGGGATAATTTGATAGAATTTTTACCCAATGACGAAGCATCTCGACGTACAAGCGCGAGCACTCTATTGTAAGAATGATAACCATCTCAGAAACTATTCCCCCCAATACATGTACAGATCAAGACTCTGAAAACGTGTAAGAACGGTTGGATACGTAAGCTGAAACATCGATGATCGGCACCGTGGGGGTCTCTATTGAAAGAATATTTCCTCGCAACAACACGTGGCCCCAACGTCCTACAGGTCGCAGCACAACTGGCACCCAAAACATCCTCTTCCCTAGAGAGTCTCGAAGCCACCCAGCGTTGTTGATGGTGAGCACCGTGACCTTATCCTCCTCCGCTGATGTGGCCGGTAGAAGCTCGATCTTTTCGCCTGAGATGTTCCACTTCGTTTGCGTCTCTTCGTCTTCTGCTAGGACGAACTTGCCATCGGGCGAGAAGGTGAGACTGGAGATATTGCGTGCTTGGTTCAGATGCTCCTGAGCCAATGCGCCAGTCGATACATCCCAGAGACGAAGGGTACCGTCGGTAGATGCGGAGACGAGCTTTTGGTTATCGGGGGAGAATGCGAGGCGATAGACCGAGTGAGTGTGGCTGTGCGGCCAGCGCTGTCCGAATCGGATGGGTTCTCCAGTAGATGCGTCCCATAAGCGAAGAGTGTTGTCCTGAGACCCTGAGACGATCGTCCTGCCGTCGGGGGACCAGGCGACGCCGTAGACTGCGTGCTTGTGACCTTTGAGCGGCATCCCAATGGGAGCTTGGGTTAACGCATCCCATAACCGAACAGTCATGTCCCACGACCCTGATGCAATCGTCTTGCCATCGGGTGACCATGCCACGCACTTTATTGGACCCGTATGGCCTGCCAACACCTTCCGACCACACTCTTTGGTGGTCACATCCCATATTTTGACGGTACGGTCTTGGCTTACTGAGGCGATCGTCTTGCTGTCGGGGGACCAGGCGACGTCCCAGATCGTGTCTTTGTGACCCTCTAGCGACGCTCCAGTAGATACTCCCGTAGATGCAGCCAATAGATGGAGAGAATTGTTACCGGTTCTGGAAACAACCGTATCGCGGCTGGGCGACCAACAGATGGGCTTGGCCTCAGAGGGGCTCGTCTGCACCTCCTTGGTTGGTGAACGAGTTGATGCAGCCCATGAGCGAAGGGTGTAGTCCCATGATCCGGAAAGGATCGTCTTGCTATCAGCTGACCAGGCGACGCAGGTGACTCTATTGGCATGGCCATTGAACGCCTCTCCGATCGGTTCTCTAGTCGAGGCGTCCCACATACGAATGGAGCGGTCCTTCGATCCTGAGATGATCGTCTTGCCATCGGGCGACCAGGCGACGCAGCTAACGCCATTGGTATGGCCTTTCAGCGCCTCTCCGATGGGTGTCCTACTCGAGGCGTCCCACACACGAACGGTGTGGTCCTCGGACCCCGAGACAATCGCCTTGCCATCGGGTGACCAAGCAACACAATTTACCCCGCTAGTATGACCGACCAACGTCTCACCAATGGGCTCTTCGGTACTCCATTTACGGATGGCATCGGTAGCTTTTTCAACCCGCACGCCATGATCACCTGGTGTCGACCACCGTTGTAGGCGACCGCGACGAACGTTTGGGCCACCTTCAGCCATGTGTCCATAGACTTCGAGTAGCGGGCTGTGTGCTGGCATGAATGGCAGGGCAGAAGTGTAGATGTGGGAGGAGCTCGTGCTGATCGGTGCCATAAACTCATGGACGAAGCACCTGAGTTCCTGTAGAAGCGTGATCGGCGGATGTGAAGTGGCCGGCTGACAGACTTTGGCGAGTATGGGCGCGACCTTCGATGAAGAAGGCTGTTCGAGCGACTCGAGCCTCGTAGCCATGTCGTGCCTGCCTTTGTCGGCGTGAAGGAGTGTCGGGTATGAAGGAGTGCGCGTTATAACCATTTGCATCCCGCGAGATATGTTGGTCGACAACATGTCGAGCGACCAGGGGGCGCTTGAAGGCGTGCGGAGAGGTTGTTCAGCGGATGGTTCGGCCGACTGCAATGGTTCGGAAGGTTCAGGGGATGGTTTGACCTGATTAGGGTATAATAATAAGCGCTTGTAAGGAGACAGTATACAAGGACCGTACCTTTAGCCAAGGTTCAACGATTTCAATCAAACTAGAGAGTTCTTCCGTCTTGCCAACAAGGCTAAGAACCTCGACCCAGTGTAAAAGATTTGTTTGCACAAATTCCTCCAAAAACGGCCTAATTCCACTACTCTCCCGAGGCTCAAGCGAGACATGCTTTGGCCATTGCTCACATGCATATTGTAGCCCCGCAGAAACGTCCGTTAGGATGCAGCGTTTGGCGATACTGTTGGCTTCTTCGTGCTCCTTGCCCTGCTTTGAAGCAGCGATACCACCGTCTGTTGCTGAGCCCAATATCCCGCTGATCTCCGAGATGAGTCGCGGCGGATCGAGGTCGCAAGTAGCTCGCTTCAAACCCGGGAAAGTCAGACAACAAACGGTTATCTTGTGGTTAGAGTGCGCGGTGTCAACGAAGATTGGAGAATCGCGACGAGACTCGTCGGTCAAGTAATCTCCGAAGGACTTGTGGACGAAACTGATTGGTGATGCGTTTCGAGAGGCATCGGCTTCCCCGACCCCAGGGACGACAAGCACCGCCTGTAGGTATGCCAGGATGGCGGTGCGAATGCGGTGGGTGTCCTCATCCGGTATCGGCTCGAGATGGCAGATAATTGAGGTAAGAGTATGGATGTTGACTGGCACTTGGACCACAAGGAGAGTGCCGAGAACGTCACGCAGCAAAGTGAGAAGATCAGGATCACAGCCCGGCGGGAACGCTCGGTCGAGGATCTGCGAATAGATGGAGTACAGACCGGTGTTGCGTCCGTATCGCCCCGACGTCTCATGCTCCGATGCAAGCACATCTTTGAGCTGTTTCTCTGGGTTGCGGTACTTCGGGTCCGCGATCATGCGAGCAACGGTAATCACCCAGATCCAGTGGTCTTGGGATAGGCGGACCAGTGCGTTGCGCCGCTCTTCGCCAGGCCAGTCCGAAGGGTTAATCACCCATCCCCACACCATCGCAGGGAGCGTCTCCTTCAAGTACTTCCCGATGTCACCCCTCACCTCCTCTTGATACTCCGAGTCGAGGGACCAGATATCCAAACTGGACTTCAATGGCTCCCTGTCGTATAGCTGGATAAGATGAGGCTCGGGCCGACTGGTTATGATAAGCCTGACCGCGCTGGGAAGCTTGCCCAACCCTTTCCCGATGACGGAAAGGAGCTTCGACGCGAGGTCGTTGTCGTACTCGTCGAGTCCATCGAGCAAGAGGACGAGTGGTGGACACTCAGGCTCGTTCACGAGTGTCTCCAGCGGCTCCTGGATCAACTTCTCGTACGCTTCGTCTCCTCGTCGCGCTACATCACCATCCTCACTGATCGCGTTCGCGATCTGGAAGCGAAGCTTGTTTTTTCCCCACAATGCCAACTGACGTGCGAGGACAGCAATGACGCCGCCGTTTCGATCGGCTTGGCCAACGGCAAAGTAGAACTCCGCGCCAAGTTGTCGGGATTTACGCTCTTGGTTGGCGATGCTGACGCCGACAGATGATTTCCCCCTCCCTGCAGATCCTTTCAAGCATAAGGCTTGCCGGCTGGCGGTGGATTGGTCTTCTATCCAGTGGGTTATATTCTCCAGTAGCGCCATCCTCGTCCCATCTAGGCAAGGGTTTCTCAAGGTGAATCCCGAGTCTCCGGTCCCGAGTAACAAGATAAGCTGAGCAATTTCTAAGACATGAACACTGAGCGGATGACACAAGAAAATCTAAAACTTGAAACGCACCTGCTTCCTGGGGGAGCACGGTCCGTCAGAAGGTGTCGAAAAGGCAACTTGAAGATGTCGCTCACCTGCAGTTCTCGAATAATCCTTTGTTGCCCTTCGTACACTCTATCTTGCTGTTCAATCACGAATTTGATGTCCTCACGTAATAGATCTTGCTGCCCAGTGATCGAACTTTGTGCCTTAGACATGTCGTCTTGTTTCTGGCTTATAGCCACCGTAGTCTCGAGCTGGGGTAGTTGGCAGAAGTAAGCACAAGCCGACCGAACCGCCGAGTGTCAGATACCTGGATGCAAGTGATAGCGTTGGCTACTTTCTGCTTCAGACCGGTTAATGTTGATGCATCGCGGTCGTAGTTGACGAACCGTTTCCATCGGGACTTCTGCGACGCAATCTTTCGTATATCTTCCTGTATATCTTGAAGTACTCTGTGGGAGGTTCAGCAATGACACTGGATGTAAAGAAAGTGTCTACAACGCACTGTAGAAACTCTTTGATCGGTGGCTCCGCAGCAAGGGAAGCATTGGGGGAACCGAACGGGCGGAGGGCGTGATCAGTCACAATTGCAATATAGACGACAAGCTCCTTGGCGTCTTCCAGGTTTCCTTTCGCTGTCTGAACAGATTGTTGGGTTAGGACACTTAATGAGGGGCGGATATGGCTATAGCTTACCTCCAAGATTGAGATTATCTTGAGAACGGCATCTGGGATTCCCACCACGGCGGACTTGAATGGATCCGGTATTGGTACAGCATTCAGAATGATGGAAAGGCTTTCTAGCGTACGCTTGCCGATCTGTAGCCTTTGAGCGCTCATGAGAGACGAGGGGAAGAAGGTCTGGAGGTGGTGATAAAGGATAAGGCTGGCAGCGACGGGCGGCTCTTATGAGGGGATCCCATGAGGATGCAATGAGGCAGGCGTCCTGAGGCGTCCAGGCCACAACTATCAGCACGTGAGATATGAAGTCGTCCACTCGAAGGAACGGAACATGATGCCAGGTGAGCGCTTTCTCTACAAAAGGCAGGGAACAGCTTTCCAGCTTCAAACCAGCTGTCGCCGCTGGCCCAATAATGAAGACGATGAAGAGAGGGCCTTCAGTAGCAGCGAAATCTTCCCTCCATCAAACCTCTGCTAGCTCTGGGCCAACACCTCTCAGGTCTTCGATTCCTTGCGGAAGTGTCAACAGCCAGTCGAGGTTCGGCGTTGAATGATATGCAGTCCTCAGCTAGCTTATCGTACCTTTTCAGCACATACTGTCGACAATACAAGGGGGGAGAGTCAACAGCCCCCGGGTAAGGATCCCGAACGCGAGTGGCGTTCCCAGAGCGAGTGGTAGACAGGAAGAAAACGACGCACGACGCTATTCAATTCAATCGGAGCTAGTTGCCCCGTTTGACGCCGTCGCGATACGCCCTCTGCGGGCGAGACCCTCTGTTCCTACTGCATCACCTTCAAGGGAATCAAGCTGGCCTCCTCCCCTTCTCTCATTTTCATTATTGTTTTCGAAACTATTCGCTCATCATTCGGTAATATGTATTAGATTGGTAGTCTAACTTTTGAGGGCACTTCGACAAGTCCAGGCACATTTCCGGGTGGCCCATCCTCCCGTCCTGACTCAATCTACGCTTTTGGGCGCCCGATACCTTCAACCCCAGGCGAATAATATCAGGGACCTTGCAAGAACTCAGGCTCATCCTCGCTCGTCTCCTGACAAGTCGACTTTTCATACCCCCTCATCTTTCAGCCTTCTGTATCTGCCTCACTACCCTAGCCCGAACCGTGGATTTACGCCAACAGCGCTCAACACCTCGCTCTATCAGGATTGATATCATAGATCTAGCACATCCAACACGGTCTACCCTTCTCATATTGTGCTCAGTGCCACTTCACCCAGAATATCAACCAAACTTGAGGCGCAGATTCCAGATAGCTTCTCAGGATACTCATCGGACGATTCCGATTCCTCGAGTGATGAAGCAGATCTTCCATGTCTGCTCATTCTCCTATATGCGGCCTCATTCCTCGTAAAACCACAACCCCATTCAACCTCCGAGGTGTCTCTCCCAATTGGCCCGTACTCCGCTGGATCGAAGGAACAAGGTCGAGATTCAAGAATCGGCGACGAAAATGGGAAACGAAGTTTATGGAAAGAGACGGTGGGCGTCGGCAGACGTTCTTGTTGAATCGCGAACTGAAGATGTTGGACAAGAGAAGCAGGTTCAAGAGAGGATGCGAACTCAGATGATGAGAAGGTTTGTAGGTCTTACTAGTCAATATAAATGGCACAGGGGAAGGATGGGGAAGCAGGTAAGTCCAGGAGTGGAGTGGATGCGGAGTTAGGCGATGGGAGGCAAGTCTGAGGAATCAAGCCTCAACGCATAATCTAGCGTGAGTGATGGCTTATACCGATACAGAACGCCTCATTATCTTCTCCGCTTCCGTCGTGTCTGAATATCTATTTTCTCTGGTCTTGCACAGAAGCCCCCACCCTACCCAACCAACCTAAACCTGAACATCGGCCTCAGATCTAGGGTGAATATCACTCTGAACGCTCCTCGAAAGCCCGCCGAAACCCAAACAGCTCCAGTAGCTCAAAGCCAAAGGTTTACCCCGACCTAGTGATAGCAGATGCAAGGTTCGAAACCCTGGGGCGGAAGAATGCACACACGGTGACGCTTCTCGGCCTCGCTAACAAGAGTACAGTGTGTGGTATAGGTGGTTTAATACATGGGATTATCTAGAATCTAAAATCTGCAAAAGACGGTGAATACATGAGCTGAAATGTCTATTATTGGAAACGTCGGTGTCTCCATTGAAAGGATGCTTCCTCGCACCGGGACGCGGCCCCATTTTCCTACAGGCACGACTGAAACCCAAACATCCCCTTCCCTCCAGAGTCCTGGAGCCGCCCGTCACCACCGATGATGAGAACGCTGACGAGATCCTTCGCCGCAGGCTTCACCGGGGGCATCTCGATCTTTTCTCCTGCAACGCTCCATACCGTTTGCATCTCTTTATCTTCCATCAGGACGTACTTGTTATCAGGGGAGAAAGCGAGGCTGGAGACGTTGCGTTGTTGGCTCACGAGCCTCGGGCCAATGTGCCGGTTGTCACATCCCCAGGCGAAGGGTACCGTCGGTGGATGCGGATAAAATCATTTGTTCATCTTGGGAGAAGGCGAGGCGATAGACCGAGCGGGTGAGTGTTCAGCCAGCGCTGCCAAACCGCATAGGTTCTCCGATAGAAGCATCCCGTAAACGGAGTGTGGTATTGCGGGCCTCTGAGGCAATTCTCTTGCCCTCAGATGACCAGGCAATACAGCTGGCTGTTTGGGTACGGCATTTGAGTGACTCTCCAGTGGATGCTTGAGTTCATGCAGCGCATAAGTGGAGAGTAGAGTCGAATGACCTGGAGACGATTGTCTCGCTATCCGGTGACTAGGCTAAGCATCGTACCGAATCCGCATGACCCCTCAACACCTCCCTAATGCACCCCTTAGTGGGCACATTCAACATGCGAACGGTCTTGTCCCCGTAGCCTGCTCCAATTTTTTTATTGTTGGGGGACTAGGTGACGTGATAGCTTGTTTCGATGTTGTCCTTCCCCGCCTCTCTAATGGATGTTCTAGCTGATGCATTGAGTAAATGAGGAGTATCGTGACTATATCCTGAGACAACCATTTCGCCGTTGGGCGACAAGGCAATGAGTTCCTTATCATACCGGTTTGTGTCTACGGTCCATAGATCCAGATACAACTGTTTTGCTATCGGGTGACCAGGCGATGCATACGACTCCAAGGCCGTGGCCTTTCCACGCATCTTCAATGGGTGTCCCAATGGGTGTCCCAGTCAATGAATCTCACAGGCGAAGGGTTCCATCGTGGGATCCTGAGACGATCTTCTTCCCGTCGGGTGACCAGGCAACGCAATAGATCTCGTGTCTATGACCCATCAACGCTTCCCTGTTGGGTTCTTCGGTACTCCACTCTTGGGGGACATGCTCATCTTTATCAAAGGGCATATAATCAGACATAGCTACATTTCATAGGGTTATCAACACTTAACATACTGAAGACATGGGGGGTAAGTGCAGGCCATATGAATATGCAGCACGCTATGATCGTCTGCCGTTGACCACTGTTGCAGACGACCTGAACGAACCCCCTTAAGCCACTTCCTTCCATATAATCGTTGGCTTGAAACAGCGGGCTGTGTGTCGGCATGAACGACAAGTCAGAGGCATCTTGGGCACGCTGTTGAAAGGCCTTGACCTCCGAGTATAGCTGTGACAGGTCGGGGCCACAGGTGTTCCGCTTGAAATCAGGGTGAGGCAGGCACCAAATCGTCGTTTGGCGGCTGGGCACTCTAAGATTGAGCGGAAATTGAGAATCGCATCGTAGGTCGTCAGTCAAGGAGTCCTCGAAGGATCCATGGATGAAACGAA
This sequence comes from Tulasnella sp. 332, assembly GCA_019632285.1. Taxonomy (NCBI): domain Eukaryota; kingdom Fungi; phylum Basidiomycota; class Agaricomycetes; order Cantharellales; family Tulasnellaceae; genus Tulasnella; species Tulasnella sp. 332. Next base: position 3,042 of record WSTV01000414.1, on the reverse strand, counting down.
TCGGCGCGGCGTCTCGTGAGGGATTGCTGTCCTCAGCACCGGGGACGATGAGTACGAGCTGTAGACATCCGACAACGGTCGTGCAGATGCGGTACGTGAAGTTTTTAGGTTAGATCGATCAGGGGAGAGAATCGAGGCGAGGGGGTGAATGTTGATTGGCACCTGAACTACAAGTAGAGCGCCTAGAACGTCGCTAAACAGGGTGAGAAGGTTGAGATCGCAGCTCGGCGAACGCGCTCGGTTAAAGATTCTCGAATAGGTTGAGTAGAGATGGGAATCGTGTTCGTAGGCACCGAAGGTGTGCTCTGCTGGAAGGGGAGCGTCGAACTGCTGCTCTGGGTTGCAGTAGTTTGGGTGTGCCAGCATGCGAGCGACCGTAATCGTCCAGATCCATAGACCCTGTGATACATGGACTAGTGCTTTGCGCCGCTCTTCACCCGGCCAGTCCCAAGGATTTGCTACTTATCCCTACACCAGAGTTTCAGCTGCAAGAACTTCTCTATGTCCCTTTCTACATTCTCGTGATGCTCCAATTCGAGGGAGCAGATCTTCAAGCTTGGCTTCATCGGCTCTCTTTCTTACATGCGCGTAAGGTGGAGCTCGGGCCGACTGGTGATGATGAGCCTATTGGCGTTGGGGAGCACACCCAGCGGTTTCCCGATGACGTGAAGGAGTTTCGACGCGAGCTCGTTGCCATAATCGTCTAGTCCTAGGGTCTCATTGATGGATGGTGTTGTCGGTCACGGTTGCAATATGTGCAACAAGCGCCTTAGCGCCTTCTAAGTCCCATTTCGCTCTCTAAAACAAAGGCTAAGTTAGAGTAGGATGTTTGAAATTAGTGGACCTTGCTATGGCTCACCTCTAAGATCCTGATAATCGGGAGAACGGCGCTGGGGATTCCCGCCACGATGGACTTGAATGGATCGGGTGTTAGTAGAGCATTTACGATGATTGAAAGGTCTTCTACAGCACGCTTGGCGATCTGCAGCGTATCGGCGTCCATAACAGACGTAGAGGATCCGGAAGTGGTGGCTGGGGGCAATGGTGTGGATTTTCACAGGGACGATGCAATGCGGCTGCGGTCGTGAGGCGCAAAGGTCGCAATTGTCAACACGTAGGAGAAGAGATTATCTGAAGAAACGGGATATGATGTGTTGTAAGGTTAAAACCCAGAGCAGATCGTCCGCGAAAGGCTGATGAACTTGGTTACGCAGTGGTCCGGAGCCAGCACCTTCTTCTAAGTCCTCAACACCTTGATCAAACCCAGCCAGCTTACCATGCCGACCTTAACTTTTCAGCACACGCTCTACAAGACCTCGAGATAAACTCACGATCGGCCAAACAAGGCAACCCACGAAATGAATAAACTTTTTTCGTTGGCTCGTTTGGTTCCTTGATCGACCGAAACGACGCACGGCGCCATTCCATTGAGCCAGAACGAACATGGCACGATGGCTTGGCTTTTTGCATCACTATACGTTGCAAAGTGGACCAGATCCGCGTCTTTCGGGGCGAGCGAAAACTACTTACAGGGGAGCGTCTTCTCAATCACTCTGTCTATTGGCCAACGTTCTTCGCCTTCCCCTGCGTCGGTCTTTGACTTTTGACTTTGGGCGGGGCGGTGATACGGCTAGCTTTCCAGCTGTTCGTATCCCCTCTGCCTCCCTTCACCGCCGTCGTGATGTCGTCTTTGTCGGTTAACCCTTCTGTCCTTGCTGCATCACCTTCAAAGAGTCGAGCTGGTCCCCTCCACCACTCTCATTCTCATCGTCGTTCTCGGAAAGATTTCCTCATCCTTCGGCATAATCAGATCGGCAGTCCATCTTCCAAGAGCATCTCGGCGGGTCCAGACGCGTTTTCGAGAGGCCCGCCCTCTCTTCTTGCATCAGTCTACCCTTCCGGACCCGCGATACCTTCAACATCAGGCCATGAATCCCAGTACTCTTTTACAGACTCAGAATCGTTCTCATCTACCTCTCAACGACTCGAAGACGCCGGCCTCTTCGTACCCCCTCGTCAACCCCTATCTTTCATTCCAGTCCCAGGTCCATCTCCTTCCATATCTTCATGTAATCCGTGCATAGATACCACCCAAACTCATCGTCTAGCTCCATCGAGATTGAGATCGAGACCGAGCACTTCCGACACCACCCGCCCTCATACAACCCTCGGAGATACTCCACCGCGTGTACTGACAGAAGATGGGGTTTACGGATCAGATAGCTCGTCTTTATACTCCTCGATAGACGCACATCCCTCAAGCGATGAAGCACGCCCCCCATACCCCCTCATTCTCCGTCACGCTCCTCGCCCAACACTCCCTCATATCATCACCACCACCACTACATCCGATAATGCGAACAACAGTCTCCGATCAGATAGTCGATCAGAGAGCGTTGATTTGTTCTCCATCAGAGGTACAGGGACCGACGCCACAACGCCTTCTCCACTTCCCAATGCCACTTTGTTCTTCGAAAAACCTCAATACTATTCAGTTTCCTCCCCCGCACCTCCCCAAGCTAGCTCGTATTCCGCCGGATCGGAGGAACGAGACCTGACTGGAGGAGTTGGGGATGCGAATGGCCAGTATGGTTATGGAAGGAGACGCTGGGCATCAGTGGGCGGTCTCGTCGAATGGCGGACTGCGGATCTTGGGGATGAGAAGCAGGTTCAGGTGAGAATGTGGGCGGGGCTGATGAGAAGGAGCGCAAGCTTTGGAAATCAAGGCGTTCAGAAAATGGAGCTAGATGAGAGGCAGAGAGTTTCAGGAGAGGCAGTGAATACTAAATTGCCAAGTCGAGCCAGAGGATCCAAGCCTGAACACATTATCCAGCGTGAGTAGTGATTCATGAACAGAGCACTCCGACGTCCTCTCAGTTCTCGTCGTCCCTGAACAGCTTTTCTTCCCTCATATTGTGCAGCAAGTCCTCCTATTCCTATTCCAACAACCCCACCCCGCTCTACAGCTGCGCATTTTGGTACCAACACCAGTCAAAACATTGCATTCCGATCCCGGGTTGATATCACACCGAACACCCGAAT